>OOFB01035326.1:0-10401 GCA_900323305.1 Trachyrincus murrayi | reverse complement strand
AAAAAAAGCTTCCCCCCCCCCCCCCCCCCCCCCCCCCCCCCCCCCCCCCCCCCCCCCCCCGGGGGGGGGGGGGGGGGGGGGGGAACAGGGTTAAATAACATTAACACTGTATACTTCAGTAGTATTGATATGATTATGTTAACACTGTTTACTTCAAGTAGTATTGATGTATTGATATGATTATATTGCAGTCATTACATTGTAGTACTAATCATTATACTGTAGTACTAATCGTTATATTGTAGTATTATTCATTTCACCATTATATTGTAGTACTAATCAATATATTGTACTACTAATCCTTAAATTGTAGCATTAATCATATTGTAGTACTCATATCACAACATTGATTGCTATATTGAAAACGCATTCGTTTTCAACAATTGCACTTTAATTTGTGACATTAATTAGAGAGGGAAAAGTTAAACTAAATTGTTTCCCATCCTAAAATGCAGACTAGCAAGCGAGAGGTAGCCAGCGCCCAGCACGTCCTCTGTGTGTGTGAGACTAGCAAGCTAAAGGTAGCTAGCACCCAGCACGTCCTCTGTGTGTGTGAGACTAGCAAGCTAAAGGTAGCTAGCACCCAGCACGTCCTCTGTGTGTGTGAGACTAGCAAGCTAAAGGTAGCCAGCACCCAGCTCGTCCTCTGTGTGAGACTAGCAAGCAAAGGTAGCTAGCACCCAGCACGTCCTGTGTGTGTGTGAGACTAGCAAGCTAAAGGTAGCCAGCACCCAGCACGGCCTCTGTGTGTGTGACACTGGCAAGCTAAAGGTAGCCAGCACCCAGCTCGTCCTCTGTGTGAGACTAGCAAGCTAAAGGTAGCTAGCACCCAGCACGTCCTCTGTGTGTGTGAGACTAGCAAGCTAAAGGTAGCCAGCGCCCAGCACGTCCTCTGTGTGTGTGTGAGACTAGCAAGCTAAAGGTAGCTAGCGCCCAGCACGTCCTCTGTGTGTGTGAGACTAGCAAGCTAAAGGTAGCTAGCACCCAGCACGTCCTCTGTGTGTGAGACTAGCAAGCTAAAGGTAGCTAGCACCCAGCACGTCCTCTGTGTGTGTGAGACTAGCAAGCTAAAGGTAGCTAGCACCCAGCACGTCCTCTGTGTGTGAGACTAGCAAGCTAAAGGTAGCCAGCACCCAGCACGTCCTCTGTGTTCCAGATCTTACATTCTCTGGTCCCTTGGTGCCCATGTAGAAGTGGACCATGATGGAGATGGCTTGGAGAGACAGCAGGAACTGGCTCTGTAGACACAAACACACTCAATACTACTTCTCGTCTTGTGTGCTGTGTTTTAGTTCGAGTTCACGCATCTGTATGTTCACATGACACTTCGAATGGCGTGGTGATGACGGGGAGTCTAGTAGTGGTTAGGGTGTTTTAACTCCTAGCTGAAAGGTTCTGGGCGTCAACCGCAATGTCCGCAGTCTACCTGTAGGCATCCTAGAGCAAGACGCCAAGACATCTATTTTTTTTATCATTAAGGAGAAGGTAGGCGGCTACTAACACCACAGCAGTACAACTTAGTCTGGAAACGGGTAGTCCCAACAGCAGCAGTGTGGTTTGGGTACATTGTTCTCAGGGCGGGCGGAGCCTACCTCCTCCTCCCCCATCTTGGCGAACTCGTAGAGGAAGGCGAAGTACTCTGTGAGGTGCTTGCTGTGGGGCTTGACCCCGTGCTCCATGATGGACAGCAGCGTCTTGACGAAGCGCGTCACGCACGAGCGGCTGCCCATGTCCTCCACCGGACCGTCCATGTCGTCAGAACTGGGAGGGAGGGAGAGACAGATGTTCAATCTACAGAAATAAACACAACAGGCTAGAAGAAGAAGAGTTTGTATATATACACAGTATATATATATATATAGGGCGGGCGTACCCATCCTCCATGCCCGGCTGCAGGTAGAGGTGGGCGTGGACCGGCCGCAACCTCTGGATCACATGGATACACAACCTCTGGAACATCTGTCAGACCACAGAACGGGACGTTAGCTGGGTGTGGTGTGTGTGTGTGATTGCGTGTGTGAGAGGTGGGGAGAGAAAGAAATGTGGAGAAGGAGAGAGTGCGATAGAGAAAGAGAGGTACAAGTAGAGAGGGGAAGGTGTGTGTGTGTGTGTGTGTGTGTGTGTGTGTGACATGCCTGTCTGACGATCTGATTGGGACACTTGATGAGGATCTGCATGGGCCACCAGTTGTCATCAGCCATGCGGTCCAAGAACCACTGGAGCAAAGAGAGCGAAGGTGATCAATAATTATAATATATAATTCAGCCTGTGTGTGTGTGTGTGTGTGTGTGTGTGTGTGTGTGTGTGTGTGTGTGTGTGTGTGTGTGTGTGTATAGTGCGCATGTGTGTACGTGTGTGTACGTGTGTGTATGTGTGCGCGTGTGTGTCACCTCGCAGGCTGCCTGGCTGTTGTTGAACTGTTTGGTGAGGAGTTCGATCCACTGCAGCATGGTGGGCTGGGGGACACAACCAACACGTTACCATGGAAACACACATGCACTACAACCAGGCGTCTACGGCTACAACCAGGCGTCTACGACTACAACCAGCCGTCTACGACTACAACCAGCCGTCTACGGCTACAACCAGGCGTCTACTGCTACAACCAGGCGTCTACGGCTACAACCAGCCGTCTACGGCTACAACCAGGCGTCTACGGCTACAACCAGGCGTCTACGGCTACAACCAGGCGTCTACGGCTACAACCAGCCGTCTACGGCTACAACCAGGCGTCTACTGCTACAACCAGGCGTCTACGGCTACAACCAGGCGTCTACGGCTACAACCAGGCGTCTACTGCTACAACCAGGCGTCTACGGCTACAACCAGGCGTCTACGGCTACAACCAGGCGTCTACTGCTACAACCAGGCGTCTACGGCTACAACCAGGCGTCTACTGCTACAACCAACCAGGCGTCTACTGCTACAACCAGGCGTCTACGGCTACAACCAGGCGTCTACGGCTACAACCAGGCGTCTACTGCTACAACCAGGCGTCTACGGCTACAACCAGGCGTCTACTGCTACAACCAGGCGTCTACAGCTACAACCAGCCGTCTACGGCTACAACCAGGCGTCTACTGCTACAACCAGGCGTCTACGGCTACAACCAGGCGTCTACTGCTACAACCAGGCGTCTACGGCTACAACCAGGCGTCTACGGCTACAACCAGGCGTCTACTACAACAACCAGGCGTCTACAGCTACAACCAGCCATCTACGGCTACAACCAGGCGTCTACTACAACAACCAGGCGTCTACGGCTACAACCAGGCGTCTACTACTACAACCAGGCGTCTACGGCTACAACCAGCCGTCTACGGCTACAACCAGGCGTCTACTGCTACAACCAGGCGTCTACGGCTACAACCAGGCGTCTACGGCTACAACCAGGCGTCTACGGCTACAACCAGGCGTCTACGGCTACAACCACGGCGTCTACTGCTAACAACCAGGCGTCTACTGCTACAACCAGGCGTCTACGGCTACAACCAGGCGTCTACTGCTACAACCAGGCGTCTACGGCTACAACCAGGCGTCTACTGCTACAACCAGGCGTCTACTGCTACAACCAGGCGTCTACGGCTACAACCAGGCGTCTACTGCTACAACCAACCAGGCGTCTACTGCTACAACCAGGCGTCTACGACTACAGCTACAACAGCTGCGCCTCTTGGGCCTTGCTGTGTATTGTATTCCAAGCCTCAGCAGAGCCTATCTGGGCCTTGTTGAGCCTAGTCGCTGTGGACACGTCTCTCACCTTCTCCTTGGAGTGGATAAACGTCTCGAGGACAAACGACGTGCTGAGCTGTGAACCAACAGGACAAACAACAATGTTACAGTGATGTCATGATGTGAAGATATACAGATTGAATTTGGTGATTTGGGCGATTATGTTTATGTTTTTATATTATGTTTTTTTGTGCTACAGTAGCTGTTTGTGTTTTGTGAGGATTTGTGTAGTGTTTTGGTATTGACTATCGGCTGACGTATAGCTGTGTAGGGTTTATGGTTTGTGAAGACTATGAGCTGTTTAGTGAGGACACCACACAGCTAACTTTAGCTATGTATGTTTTGTCAGGACTTTAGCCGTTTGTGTTAACTTTAACTGCGTAGCGTTTGTGTGTTTGGGGTCAGTCTCACCTTGGAGGTCATCAGGGAGATGGCTTTAGGGTCTGGTAAGGTGCTGGGAATGCTACTACAGAGCTGCCACATAAAGCTGTGGAGACAACACACACTTTAACCACACAGCCCACTTTGAATTTAAATACGCAGTTTATTTGAATCAAATCAAATCTACAATCCAAGTGATGATTTTGTCACCTACCCAAAATATGTGTGCTCAAATATGTTCTTATCCTGGAGAAACTGCATGTTGTCCTGCCAAATCCACTGCAGAAAGTAGGTTTAAAGGATAGAAGTATTATTCAGAACATTTCATCAGAAAGTACTTTGTGGACTACAGTACTACTGCATGGTAATTCGATGGATTATCCGTATGAAGACAAGAGGAAACCTGAACTTTTGCGTGAATATTTTGGCCTTTTAACAGTAAAAGTCACAGCTCACCTCAAGGAGATCAGGAGAGACGTCGAAGCTGAAGTCTTTTCCGTTCTCCTCCTCCAACTCCACTCTCTTATAGAAGAGCATGTAGGCACTGTGGGTCTGGACACAGAAACACACATCTTACAGTCTCCTCACCCTGTACTTCATCTCACATCCTCGTGTCCTCCTTTCTCAATCTCACATTCTCCTCACCCTGTACTTCATCTCACATCCTTGTCTCCTCCTTACTCAATCTCACATCCTCCTCACCCTCTACTTCATCTCACATCCTCCTCTCCTCGTTACTCAATCTCACATTCTCCTCCTCCTCCCTACGCCATCTCGCATTCTCCTCCTCCTCGTCCTCCTCCTCCCTACTCCATCTCACATTCTCCTCACCCTCTACTTCATCTCAAATCCTCCTCTCCTCCTCCAACTTACATTCTCCTCCTCCTCCTCCTCCGTCTTACATTCTCCTCTCCTCCTCCTGTTCCTCCTCCTCCCTACTCCATCTTACATTCTCCTCTCCTCCTCATTACTCCATCTTACATTCTCCTCTCCTTCTCATTACTCCATCTTACATTCTCCTCTCCTCCTCATTACTTGATCTTACATTCTCCTCTCCTCCTCACTCTCTTAGAACATGACTAACTCACACTATTTAGCTCTAGTGTTGAAGTTAGAATACACTAAAAATAACAATACATTTTTCTTTCAAACAAATCTACCAAGCTTCTCAGATTCTCCTCTTTGTCAGTTGTTGTTTTTTAAAAATCTGGTTGTAAAACTGTTCTAGCTACTCCTGTTCTCAGCCTCGCTTAGTCTGCTAAATGACTACATCCAAATGTACTCCAAAAACACAGCAGTCAACACGGGCCCGAGAGACTCCTCCTCACCTTCTCAAAGGAGAAGTCCATGAACTTGTCGGTGACAGAGTCGTACGTTTTAGTCTGCAAAGAACAAACAGGACAGGTTAGGGTTCAAGTCTAGCTACTCCAATTGTGACTGTTCTCAGCCTCACTTCAAGTCTCTTTGGATAAAAGCGTAGTCTGCTAAATGACTACATGCAAATGTACTCCAAAAAATGTACTCCGCGAATGAGTTTCTATATAACATAGTATAACATAGTAGGACTGCCGGATCCCAGGTTAGCGTTAGCCACAGCGAGAGGAAGCGTGTAGAGTGGACAGGCTAGGGTTAGCCACAGCGAGAGGAAGCGTGTAGAGTGGACAGGCTAGGGTTAGCCACAGCGAGAGGAAGCGTGTAGAGTGGACAGGCTAGGGTTAGCCACAGCGAGAGGAAGCGTGTAGAGTGGACAGGCTAGGGTTAGCCACAGCGAGAGGAAGCGTGTAGAGTGGACAGGCTAGGGTTAGCCACAGCGAGAGGAAGCGTGTAGAGTGGACAGGCTAGGGTTAGCCACAGCGAGAGGAAACGGAGGAACACTCACAGTCATCTCTCCACCGAAACATTCAGACGCCAGCTGGGCCGAGTCGAAGGGCTTCACCTCTGCATCGTTGAACAGGTACCTGGAACAACATTATTATTATTCACATTATTAGATACTGTTGTTCATTAATGGAACACTCAATCATCTTAACGTGGACACTACCCTACCACCGCATACTCATGCTGTGTTTAGGTGGCGTTTTTCCTACTTTTGTGGACCAACTGCATGTTACAGGACAATGTGTGCTCGTATATACAGGACCTATACAAGCCTGTTCGTATCTGTAGCTCATAAGTCAGCAATCTCCCACGACCTCATCTGCATATCAGGCGACCCTCAAGTGGGGTCCAGACCCCCAGGTCGGGGAACAGGGCTCCAACGGGTCTCGGTGGTCCGGTTCTGCTCACCATTTGTTGTTCTTGTAGGCGTGGGGGTTGACGATGTCCCGGATGAAGCTGTAGTAATGTCCGCCGTCCGCCGTGCCCGTGTGCACCGTGACGCCAATGAGGTCATACTCATAGCTCTCCGCCCCCTTGGCCTCGCCCTCCTCCCGGAAGCCTGCAGCACATTACGTCACGCAGTTCATTACATCATGCAGTTCATTACGTCACGCAGTTCATTACATCATGCAGTTCATTATATCATGCAGATCATTACGTCATGCAGATCATTACGTCATGCAGTTAATTACGTCAATAATAAAAAAATACTTAATGCATAGAAAGAAAATTATGAAATACATACAAATGGATAAAATAAACAAATTAATTAATAAATACAAAAATTTTATAATTATTTTTTAAAAGAGGTCAACCCCTGATGAGTTTTCTATAATTGGAAGGGCTGGTTTCATTTCCATATGGTACTGAAGTCTGCCGATGACACGCGGTTTCACAAGGGAAACAGAATTTTAATTTTGCCACCAGCTGTGAGGCTGACTGTTCGACATCACAAGTGGGCGTGTCCGCCTAGATGTGTGATGAATCTGTACCCAGCAGTAGGTACAGTCCACCAGGGACGTGACCGGCGGAGTTCCTCCACCGAGCCTACGTCTGGGTGGCCACTCCCACTTGTGATGTCACTAGCAGATAGATTTTGACTCATGAAAATCACACGTGCATTTGAGTGCTGTGATGAAAGAGCGAGAGACCCACCCTCCTTGCGCTCCCCCTTGCCCATGAGGAAGTCCTCGGTGTAGGAGGTCATGTTGAGGCGCAGTGGGAAGGAGAAGTGGGTGTTGACCTTCTCCTTCATCATGGTCACCATGTTGAAGGTGTAGCGCATCGTGTTAAAGCTCAGGATGCGAGGGAGCTTCTTGAAACACGCCCTGGGGGTGGTAGAGAGACCATCAGGGTTAATAGATAAGACCAGGAGAGAGAGAGAGAAGTAGAGAGAGCTAACAGACCAAGGCCTGGTGGTAGAGAGACCATCAAGTAGAGAGAGACAATGAGAGTCAAATTGTCAAGACAATGTTAGTTGTATAGCTCTTGATGTAAAAGGGCTTCACGTGTTTTATACAACATATAAATACATTTCTTTATTTCAAACAAACAAGATGGCTGACCTCTTCTCTGCGCGGACCTTCTTGCCACACTGGGAGCAGGTGTACATGTTGTCCCCCTCCAGGGTGTCCTTGATCGTCACCTCATCCAGAGACTCCTGCAGACAGCCACAGCCAACCCACCACTGCGTTGTTAGCGTTGGAGGAAGGCCTGAAGACTAGATATTACCTCTCTATGGCCAACGTCCTTGTGATAATCAATGTTGTGTTCAACTCACTGTCCACCAAGTTGTGTTAGGAGGCGATAATACCGCAATGTTATCATTTACTCGGTGAACAGACGCTTGAACAGAACCCCCTGACCACTAGACCATCCTGCCCTTTTCTGCTGTAATCCAGGAATATGCAAACACAGACCATCTGTTCAACAACAAGTGTAGCAGAAGACTCACGTAGATGTTCTTCATGTCCGCCACCTGGCACCTCACCGTGTAGAACTCCTCCGCCGTCTGGCTGACGTGGTCGCAGTCCTGGAGAAGACCAGAGGACCAGTTAGAACCTAACCCTACAGGACCTTAAGCCCCTCAAACCCTCCGACAGGAAGGGTTCCTGTCTGTTTAGAACATCATGGAGCACCGAGCAGCACAGGTGTTCAGAGCTGAACACTAAATACAGTACTGGTCTAGAACTTTGGTCAGCCAGCAGACGCTTTTACCCAAAGCCACTTGGACAGTGACTATTGGATACAACTGTCTGAATGAATGAATGAGCAGGTAGAGGGGTTAGGCCTACACGTTAAGACTGGCTATCACACCTCTCCACTGTGATAGCCAGGACATCACCCAGGTGGGTGCTACACACTGGTAGTGGATGAGGTGTGAAATCCTCCTAAAACTCACTATGTAAAGCACTTTGAGTGCCTTGAAAAGTTCTTTATAAATGATGCATTATCATTATAATTATTAATAATAATAATTATTATTATTAATGGAGTCAATGGGTTCTCCAGATGAATGTTCTTCTTACCAGGGAGACCACGTTGTTGGTGATGACGCCTCCAAACAGAGTCTTCACCGTGTTTTTCTGGAGGAGGAAGCAGGAAACCTCGTTAGTTACAATTAAACACCTAGTCACTTAATCCATTAGTTGCAATGCAACGGATGTGATCAAGGTTTCACATTCGATGATGTGGTATGCAGACCTAAGGAGTTTAAACAGTAGCAACCCCATATTTATATGTTTACCAACATAGTGGTCCAATGACCCTTCTCCCACAGTAATAATAAGTGTTTCTGAACTCCGTAGGAGAGGGTGTGAGTGTACCAGGTCGTGGGACATCTCCTCTATCTTGGTGATGAGGTCGGTGAAGAATTCAGTCATGTCCTTCTGCTCCCCGGTGTTCAGAGGCTGCTTGTCCATGGTGTAGGTCTTACAGAACGGACGTGGGTTGTACGCCTTCCTCTCGCTCTCCTGGAGGCCCGCACACACACACAGTGAGTGATCAAAAGAGCGATTGTGTGTGTGTGTGTGTGTGTGTGTGTGAGCAAGTGTGTGTGTATAACTGACCATGAGATAGGTGAACATCTTCTGTAGCTCCAGCAGGGTGGTCTTGTGTTTGATGTCCTCAGCATACTGAAGACCAGGAGATAACACAACACGTGAGAACATAGCATTGATCACTGCACCCCTGTGTCAGCACATGTAACAGTAGGATTAGTAACAGTAATGTAAGAGCATTGTCATGGTAAAGGTAATGTAACAGTATCGGCCTGACAAGCCATCGTCATGGTAACAGTATTGTCATGGTAACAGTAATGTAACAGCATCATCATGGTACCAGTAAGGGTACCTTGGCGGGGCATCGTCATGGTAACAGTAAGGGTACCTTGGCGGTGAAGATGGCCTGGCGAGCCTCTGGGATCATGTAGAGCTGCTGGATGGTGGAGGCCAGATAGCACGTGGCCCCCAGGTTGGTGAGGCCCACAAAGCGACACTCGGCACGCACGTCCTCGTGGGGCCAGTAGTCCCACTTGTAGGGCGCGTGGGAGGCTGCACACACACACACACACACACACACACACACACACACACACACACACACACACACACACACACACACACACACACACACACACACACACACACACACACACACACACACACACACACACACACACACAGGACACTGAATGACCGGGACCCTGCTAACCCATGCTGCTAACCCTGCATACTGGCTATACAGCGTCTTTGGCAAGGTCAACATTAGCACGAACATCTCAGAGTATTGCTTCGAGAAGGTTTTGGGAGAAGTCATCTAATACATATGAACAACAACAACAACAACAACAACAAGTTTATAATTGATGTAAGGTCTAACCACTGTATGAAAGGTTTTATAACTCTGTCAGTTACACACACACACACACACTTTTGATTCTTGCACTGTCCTGTACATCTGCTGGATGATCTCCCACCTGGGATCAATAAAGTAGCATCTCATCTGAGATCTTGGTCTCGGTGTCTGAACCACCGGGGGGTGGGGGGGCTCTCACCTTGCATGTGCTGGGACATGACCCAGTTATGTAGCAGCCGGTAGTTCTCCACGGAGCCCTTCACCGTCTCCACCAGCAGGTCGTAGGCTGCGGCGCGTGCCGCGTGGGACTTGCACTTGGGCTGGGCGCGGTCGGCCAGGCTGGGCAGGAGGAACAGCAGGTTGTGGACGTCACGCAGGAACTCCTGGCCCTCGCGGGAGAACTTGAAGGGGGGCTTGTGCTTCAGGACGCTGGTGGCGAGGCGCAGGAGGCCCGTGAGGCCGTCGTCCTCGATGGCCCCGTCCTGCTGGTCCAGGATCTCCCGCCTGGGGAGGGGGGAGGAGACATGGGGGGGGGGGGGGGGGGGTGAAATTAAA
>OOFB01035297.1:0-21804 GCA_900323305.1 Trachyrincus murrayi | reverse complement strand
CCAAAGTCAGGTAACTCAGGCAATTCAGAGCAAAACATTCTCATTTGCAGGTAAAACAAATACAATGATCAATGTTGTTGTCAAAATGACAAGAAAATATTCACAAATTACCAGACTGTTAACACTGTAAACAAGTTTCACAGAATATTTGCACAATTGTCCAGGAATTAACAACTTTTTTTTTTTTTCTACAAATAGTGTAATAGTCCTTTATTGCCAAAACGAAGCTCCATCGCGAAACGAACTGCGTGTGCGGATGATATTCCCAAAGGCAATATAACGTTCCAAAGTAATCCCACTCTTCTCTCTTTTCTTCTTCTTTTATTTTCCAAGTCTATATCGAATAATCCACTCGGTTCCCACTGTCCCAATATCAGTTCAAACGCTCCGTGGATTATTGAATACTACACGCAGATCCAAGCAGATGTACAGATGTAGTAGACTGAAGTTCCATACTGTAATGTCACTATATCGATATCAGAAAATGTCCGGTCTCGTCGTACTTTACCCCGCTCCCGGTACGTGAAACGGTAGGCTCGCGCTCCGGTAGAATCAGTTAGATGTCAGCTCGGGACGTATGTAGACCACCACCAAAACACGACTCGGCAGGTTGATCGATCCAGCTTCTGGTCCGTAGCTTGTTAGTTGAGGGGGGAAAAGTCCATATGTTCGGGCGCCACTTGTAACGTTTCGGGAGAGAGCCTTTTATTACGACCATATGCCGAAACAATATCCACACGAGAGAACGTAGCCACACTTTACCCCAAGGCGGGTTGACCGGTTACTGTGTCGCAGACACTATTACATAAAAAGGAGCACCACAGTGGCCAAACATGGTACTGCACGTTATAATGAATACATTTATGACCGTTACACTCTATAAGTGTCCGAGAAGCTTAACCCTCTCTCAGACGTGGCCATCAACATCAACTGCTGCCCAGACGGAGCTCCACAGATCCACACACACCTTGGCGTCGGTGTCCCTTCGTTGTACGTCACGAAAAGAACACATTCTTATTTTAGTAACAGTGTGTGTTAGTGACAAAATGGCATAGATTGCTATGTTGAAGATCATATAAGACAAATCATTTCTTTATAAAATAATTTAGTAATTTTGAAACCAAACTACAACTTCCCACTCCATTCAACTCATCTCATCTCTACACAGAAGCATGACAAAATACTAGGCTGAGAGGGTCATGAATTGTAGCGTTATCCCGGTCTACTGAAACGCAATTTCTGTTCTCTTACTTCCTATGAGCTGTGTACGCCAGTGAACAGTCCCCGGAGTGAGAAGAATAAGAACATGACAAGAAAAATACAAGGAGAATTCAGAAGTTTTTTGACAAATCAATATTGCTCCCTTCAAAGTCCCCCCCTCTCTTGCCAATAACATTTTTAATAACATTTGGAGCACCCTTTCCATGCGCTCCATCGAAAGGTTACGAAAATACAGCATTGTATGTTTAACTTACACGCCGCAATCTCTTGCCACCCTCTCCTTTCTCCAGAGTAGCCTGAATGCAGAGGATGGGATGGGGGTGGCCTCACTGAGCGTCATCTATGCCTCTATCATCATCTCATCCATGTTCCTGCCCCCCATCATGATCAAGAACCTGGGTTGTAAATGGACCATTGTGGTCAGCATGGCCTGCTATGTGTCCTACTCTTTTGGAAACCTCTATCCTGGATGGTAAATAATCCCACAATGTGATTTGTAAATCAAATAATCACATATAGATCATATCATAGATCATATAGGTATAGGTACTGCAAACCAGAAGCAGATTTACAATATTGTCTTTAACTGGATTGGTGGACTCAAACACAATTTTGAAATACACAATGAATTGACTCACAAAAGGAAATTTTTTCTGCCCTTTTAGGATTGTCCGTTCTCCCAGAATTCGCACACTAATGAAAACAAAGATTTAGCATTTGTCACCTTATTAGCATGACATTTTATCCTTCTAAAGTAGAACGTTTTATCCTTCTAAAGTAGAAGCAGTCTCTTCCCCCAAAGATGACAGTTGGTTGAAGGAAATGTTGCAATGTATCAAACTGGAAAAGATGAGATTCTAGACTTTAAATATTATATGGAGGCCCATCTTGGACTATATAAACAATTTGGATATTCTCCCAGAAGGCGGTGACCAATAGCAGATATTACTATCTTTTTTTGATCGTTTTTTTGTATTCTCCGATAATTGTCATATTTGGCCTTACTTGCACATACATGATGTTTGTTTTGCATGCCTATGCCAAAAATAAACAGATTTGTCAAAAAAGGTCCCTTTTCAGGCAATTGCCCGAGAAGAGAATAATTCAGAACAAATCCCTTACACATTCAATTCTAAGTTGGCATGTGTATACTTAGACTTAAATATGTATGCACCCATGTCTCTTAAAATGGCAAACACAATCAATAGATCATTCTTGTTGTAGCTGTATGTCAAACAAAATTATTTATTTATAGGTATACTCTCATCCCCACATCTGCAATCCTGGGTTTGGGGGGCTCCCCGCTGTGGTCAGCTAAGTGCACTTACCTGACCATCTCTGGGAACCTACAGGCTTCCGTTGATGGCAAGAAGGGCTCAGATGTCATCAACACATACTTTGGCATCTTCTTCTTCATCTTCCAGTCTTCTGCTGTCTGGGGCAACCTCATGTCGTCGCTCATCTTTGGACAGGCTTCCAATTTAAGTTGGTGTTAATTTTACTGGTACACACAGACACACATAGAGCAAAGGTCCATGTATAGATAAGGGGTTAGGCAGGGTTAAATTACTATGAAAGTTAAAGATTGCCATCACAAAAATGACCCTTGGCCTTTGCTTTTAGTTTGTGTGCACAATCAACTGGCATTCAGGTGGAAAATGTGGAAAAACATTTGATCTGTATGATCTACTTTCTATACCTACCTGAAATCCGATAACATTACAAGCCAAACTTAATGGGGAGATTGTCTGGCCCAATTGTACAGTATGTTCTGCTGATGCTGTTTGTGTTCAGTCCATGCATTTATAGTGAACCTGGTTTGTTGTTTATTACAGCTGGCATCCCAGAGGAGATGTTGCAGTACTGTGGAGCAAGCGTGTGTGATACTGTAATCACCTCCAACACCACCATCCCAAAACCAGAAAAGGAGCTTGTCTGGACACTGGTGGGATGCTACATTGGTAACACCAACTATTTTATTTGATAATTAATTAATTAAATAGTGCTCATCAGTCAACTGATCATTGCTCGTTAGCTCATTACAGACACACTGTTTTGGCCTATATCTGCTATCTCCATCTGCTCCACCGCAGGAGTTGGTCTGCTGGCCATGATCATTGTGGCTGTGTTCCTGGACAACATTGACCAGGAGCAGACCAGCAAGTTCAGAGGAAACAGGGAGCCCTTCTGCCAGACTTTCCTTGCCACGTTCAGTCTGCTCAAAGACCGGAGATTATTAATCCTCATCCCACTCACCATGTACAGTGGCTTCGAGCAGAGCTTTCTCTCCGGCGAGTACACCAAGGTTAGGACATTTCCCATTAATCTTAGGGAGGGGAGGTGGCAGTAGCTGGGAGTTCTGATGTTTTAAAGAGTAACAAAACAATACAATGAACCAGCACCATCTCACTCAATTCAAATATATAGCCCTGTCCTCACACTTCAATTGTTTCTATTTGTCCATTTCAGAACTATGTGACTTGTGCCTTGGGAATACATTTTGTTGGCTATGCGATGATCTGCTTTGGAGCCACCAATTCTGTCTGTTCTATTGCCTTTGGAAAGCTGGCACAGTACACTGGCAGAGCTCCCCTTTTCTTCCTGGGTAAATTGTTTCACAAATGATATAATTTTGTTTATAATGGCATCTTTCCAAATTTAATGGGCTCACTATTGAATACATTTTTGGTCTTCAGAGCTTCACACTTCTATTTCATACAGTAGATCCTCAAAAGATAATAGGTCAAATTGGTCTATGTGGAGTGTGTTGTTGGTGGAGGAGCGCTAACATGTCAGCACATACCACCTGCTCTGCCTTTTTAATCCAGTTTAATCATCATCTGCTTGTGTCCTGATGTTGGAGGAGCCAAGAACAGACACTGTAGTGGCAGGTAGCAGGGCCAACTGCTACATGGCCATGTACGTGCTAACATGTTAGCGCTCCTCCTGAGTGTGTGTGGTGGTGGCTGGTTTAACCTGTTGGCCTTGATTGGCCAATGCCGCACAGGTGTGCAGCCTCACCCAGCCCCAGATCCTAATCAGTCAGACTCAGGCCAGGTGAGGGTGCTTAAACCAGTCACCAACAACACACACTCCACAGTCTACTATTGCACATTGCTATACATATGCAACAGTAGAAAGTAGACTTACTTTATTTTGTGATTTCATCTGTGGATATTTGCTTATTTATTTACACCATTCTTTGTACCAACTTGAGTTTAATTAATTTATCATTAAGTGATGTACATTTCTTTTGTGAAATGTTCACATTTCTGCAGACTTCTCTGTAATTTCTTCATTTCTCTTTACTCTATCTAATTAACATTGCAAAAGAGGCATTTTATGTAATTTTGTATTTTATTTTGCAGCGGCCCTGACAAACCTCTCCTGTATTCTGGCTCTGTTGTTCTGGAGACCACATCCCGAACAGATGCCTGTGTTCTTCGTGTTCCCAGCTCTTTGGGGCCTGGCAGATGCCATTTGGCAAACCCAAACAAACGGTAGTCTAAAATCTCTCAACCGGTTACACTTAGGTTATAAGCTTTCATTTTCAGAATAAGAAAGAGCTTTATTGCTATGTAAGTTTGCACATACAAGGAATGTTTAGTCTGTCAACAGTGTTGGGGAAAGTTATTTGCGCAGCGGCAATGTGGAAAATACAAGCTGTCCAACCTAATGCCAGGTTAGGCTTCAACGCTCAACTCCATAGGAAAACATTGGCAAAGCTGAGGCTGAAAGCTCATGTGTTCACTGCTTAACTTAAAGGAAAATTCCACTGATTTTCGATATTTTAATGGTCTCCAAGTTCCCTAACAAGTGAAAAAAACAGCTTTGAAATACATTCTGGGGTTCAAAATACGGCTATTTTCATTCTCCAGAATGTCCCATCAAATGGCTTTTCAGTCCAATTATTAGACTTAAAAACATGCATGTTGCAGTTATTAGTTACCAAAAACAGTATTCAGATTAAAATAACGTGTTACTTTCATAGGCACAGTTTGATATTGCGAGAATTTCCATAGAAACCGAACTTGCACAAACCGCAAAAACCAAACCTGGCAGTAAACCAGATACAGATCCCAGCTATTAGTGTTTCTAATACCCCGCCCTACCCCGGGGCGTCTGGTGCATTCACTTGAGGTGTGCTGGGACACCGTGCGCGTCGCTAGGTCGGGCAGTGTGTTCTCGAGCACAGCAAGTTTAAAACACACAAAATCACCCACAGCTTAAAACATTGCCATTTTGGACTGTACTGCAAATCTATTGGTTGGCACGTTACGTCATGTGGCGCGTCGGGTCAAAGTTGAAATTATTTCAATTTCGAAGCGAGTCCCTTCCGTGGCAACACGTCACAAGGTCCCCCCCTGAAATGGCCTCGCCGCTTTCCCTATAGGAAAACAATGGAGTAGGTCACACCGAACGCGTTAATGCCTCTCAGGGCCCGGCCCCACCAGACGCAATGCCTCGCGATTGGAAACGCCTCCCATTCACTTTTATATTGGACGTGATATCGCGTGGGGCAAAGGATTACTGGCCGGCCCCACCAAACACGATGCCTGTGGTGTGGCGCGCGTTCGGCCATGTGATTGGACAATTGACTAGGGCTCCACGATATTGGAAAAAAATGACATTGCAATACTTTTGTTCTTTGATATATATTGCGATATGAACAAATACAGGAATTCCGTAAGAGGTAAACAGTTGCTGGCAACTAAATTGCAATGTCAATCAAGGTGCAGGACACTTGTTCTTCAAAAAAACATTAGGCTATATAACATTAATTATGGCATCAGATTTGTTAAAAATATATAATATATAACATACATTTTTTTTGATAAGTGTGATTATTATGAAAAACTGTTATAATACAAATTGATACACTCAGGAAACATTACAGACGTGATGTCAAGCGTAGTTGATGCTACACTGCCCTTTGTATTACCTTAAAATGTTACACATAGTTTAAATTAACTTCAGCAGCGGTTGGGAATCTTTAGCAGGCCTATTAGCTTTTCGACATTGTGTTGCAAATCTTTCTTAAGCATGTCAGATCAAAGTACATTTTAAATGTTGCTGTCGAATATGAACTTATTACACATAAATGCATATATTAGACACAATGACCAATTCGATATTAGATCAAATCTAATTAAAAAAGTGCAATGTCATTTAGTAAACAAGCAAATAAGTGCATCAGCCTAAATAACATTAGGCCTGTAGCCATCTCCAGAAATCCTACAACTGAAACAAAAGGTCATAACATCTGGGCACAAAGACAAAGGCTATTTCATTTCTCCATTTCATCGGTTTAGAGTCTTTGCAAAGCATTTATCTGGTAGATTCTATCATCAGGTCTATTTCAGAAGTGTATTAACTCAAAAGAGATAGGCTAAAAGTAGGCCAGGTAGCCACCAAGGCCATGTCTGTGTAAAGTTGAGACAGTCCCACGAATTTGAATAAGAAATATCCATGGGCATCTCCCTGCCGTCTTCAAAGCTCCAGTCCACACAATCTAAAATAAAGAAAAATGACAAGGCAAAACAAAAGTCTGCCAAAATTAATAATTTTCTCTCTAATAATGCACACATTAAATAAATAAATATACTCACATGCATATATAGCTCACGCATAAGCATAACATTACAGAGGCAAAGACAGGACACACAGACAAACAAGTTTGCACGTTTGCACAATTGTTGTTGTCACACTTAAATTAACTTGAGCACATAAGCATACATTTAGATTAATATTACTGCCTGAGAATTTAATACAATGAATGGCTTACCTAGTGCAACAGAAGCCTCTTTTTCTGGCTGGCATAGATGTCCACTATCTTCTAAAGTGACAGTTTTCAAAGAATCTTTCCTGGGACAATGTAGATCTCAGCCAGTTTCTAATCCAACTCATAGCAGAGAAACTTCTCTCCAATGTTGCTGATCCAATTGGTAGCATCAGTGCCAGCTGGAGTAGTGGGAAAAAAGTTTGGGTAGCTGTCCTTGCTCACTTCTTCTTGAAGCTTCTGAAGGGTGATGGGAGATGAGACAGTACATCTGATGAGGTCCATTTCTGCTTTCACCAGCTGTGGGTGGATCTTAAGGCTTGCATAAGTATTCAGAAGTTGGTCAATGCCTTTCTTCTCACACTTTCTCACAGCATCACATGCCATTGCAAGGCACATGGCTTCATCTGAAAATCATCTGTCCAACTCGGCCATCATGTTGTCCAGCACAGGGAGATATCGTGATGGTAGAAGGTGTGAGCCTCAGATCTTCCGTCTATCTCCCCATTACCTCCATCTCGCTGCCCAAGTGTGGCCCCCTCTACATATTGATCATGCAACAGAGCTGGAGCTTGGAGCTGGTTGAGTCGCTTTCTAGACACATCCTCACAAAACTGTTTGATCTGGCTCCATATGCCATCCCAAACTTCCTCCCTCTGCACAGCTGGAAGTGGGCTCGTTGAGGCTGCATCTGCAAGTATTTTGTTTGTGGACTGTAATTTCTTATGTACAACATGCACAACTCGCAGTAGGTCCTCAAGGATAATGAGACCGGTGATGATTCGCGGGGTGGTCATGTGCTGATAGAACCCAGTTGCCTCCACTGACCACTTCTCTCCTTCATCTTGCATCTCCTTCAGACAGTGTGTGACAGCAACATACTGTGATTAAACAGCATACAAAGACATCACCATTTGCACGCCCAATGCATCTCACTGGGCTGCACAATTTCCTTGGGCTTCATCGCCAGTGCTTTCTGCATTAACAACAACCTGTGATGGTTGCTTGGTTCTGAAAACATGGAGTACACTGTATGGGCCATACAGTATACGTAGATTTGAAAGGGATAATCCTCCTTGATACGCTGCTGCACACCAGTTAAATGCCCCAAGATAACTGAGGCCCCATCATACGACTGTGGAACGTCCTGCAGTCCACATGACTCCAACCCCTTCTTGATACCCCTAACAATCCTAGCAGCATCGCGGGAAGCAGAGCAGTCAAGGAAGCAATTATTTGCTCCTTAAACTGTAGCTTCTTTGTGTATCTGATGCAAACAGACAGTTGCTCACACTTTGATGATTTCGCCTCCTCCGCAATAACAGTGAAAAAAACGCCAACGCAGTCGGACGTACTGCATTGGCTATTGCTATTTCCTCTCGAACAAGATCTGCACACATTTATCTGCACACAACTATCTCATTTTGAAAGTCTGAACTAGTACAGTTGAAGGACTTACCCTGCATTTTATGAAAAGCTGGATTATACTTAGAGAGGAAGGGTTAGGGTTAGGGTTAGGGTTATCACATATAGTCCAAAAGTTACTTCTTGCTTTCGAACTTCACAGTGTCCATGGAAAGGTAGTCTAATATGGGATTAAAACAGTCTCAATAGTATTCACAAACAAATGTCAAGTTACGTAACTCGTAAAAAAACACAATGCATGTATCTGTAAATCTGTATCTGTGCCTCACAATGCACAAATAAATGCAGTGATTTGTATCTTTAATTCTGTATCTGTGCCTCTAATTTACCGCTCGTATATCATCATTTGTACATCAACGTAGCATTTTTCAATGGAAATATATTTGTGAATCTCCACCTATTTCTGTGGATTCTTTTGGGACTATTTTACCGTGCTGTTGCCTACTTGTGAAGTGAAGGGGCAGCAGCAGCATTGCTAGCTAACTAGCTGCTACCATGGAGGAGTATGTCCTCTCATTACTTTTTTTGATAATGTAGTTTTTATCATGGAGATGCTTTTTATTCACATTTTATTTATTATGAAAAGTAATTCAGAGCCATAACTTACATGACAAGTAGTATTTGTAGTCTTTGTGAATCTTCCTTTTGGAAGATTCACAAATACATTTGATATATGAGTTGTAAATTAGAGGCATTTATTTACGAATGTTGACGCATATTCAAGTCAGTTTACATTTATTTAAATGATGGGTTACATATCACTCGTGCATTGCATTTAACAAGACATGAGTCATGTGACATTTTACAAGTCACATGCTCCCTGCATTTGTGGATTTTGTGTGAAACAGCATGGTAAAACAGTCTCAAAAGAATCCACACAAATAGGTGGAGATTCACAAATATATTTTGTGTTTTAGGAGTTATGTAACTCACTGTTTGTGAATATTATTGAGACTGTTTTAATCCCATAACCAGTCCAGAAAACAAGTCCAGAGAGCAGTTTGACAACATCTACAACTTTGCACAGGTACTCAGTTTTTTTCCACCGCAGTCTGGTGGCTGTGGGACAGTTTGGCTACCATAGATCCAGATGTTTCACTCTGCTTTGTAGCTCGTCCACAGCTGCATGCAAGTTACGTGTGCCTGTGATGTTCCATGCTTTGTGAGCCTCTCAGACAATTTACTCCAATACCGTGCACCTCTCTTTGTTGGTATTTCTTCCCCACTTTCCTTAGAGAAA
This sequence comes from Trachyrincus murrayi, assembly GCA_900323305.1. NCBI lineage: Eukaryota > Metazoa > Chordata > Actinopteri > Gadiformes > Macrouridae > Trachyrincus > Trachyrincus murrayi. The sequence continues at coordinate 12,139 of OOFB01035297.1, read as the reverse complement.
TGGCGTCAGCAAAAACAACAACTTGAAATAGAGTACTCAATCCATGGATGCTTAGATAGTAGAATGTAGAAAAGGTCCGATTAGTAATGCCAATGGCATGTCTGGGGAAAACGGGAAGCACTGGTTGCTTGGGGCCGAATGTTTTCCCCCTGGATCGCTGGGACATTGCAAACCATCCGAGCCATTAGTTCCAGGTGTCTTCTTGCAGGGACTGGGACTGACCGGGCCGTAGTGGTCGACAGGAGCAGCAGGTGCAGCTTCAGCGCTGTTGCTATTGCTAGCAATGATGACACTGCCATTAATGTTATCAACTGCAGTGGTATTCTCACAAGGGCCACTTCACTCAGTCTGCTTCTGCACTGGCAGTTTCTTCTCTGGGCCTAGCAGCTAGTGTTCTTTTTTTTTTTGCAGGTTTAAGGTTTAAGGCAAAGCTTCATTCAAAGTATCAAGGCAGTGGTGGTGAGCTGAAGGAGTGCGTAACCTCTCCTTTTTTGCCTGTCAGGTGCGTGTGCGAGAGTGCCCATGCAGGCTACCATACCAAAGAATTAGACCAGAACCAATGTTTTATGAAAATAATCACTGTCGCACAATTTGTTTACCTTTTGTATTTATTATCATAGAGGAAGGCATTACAATAAATGATTAGTTCTGTGTTATTATAAAAAATATAGATAATATTGAAATCCCTACATTCAGTGAGCCCCCTGAACCAACGCAAACTGCGCCTATGGTTACTTTGTAACAGTGTTGGTTATATCCGGCCACCAAATATACTTATAAGTTGGTGACCATACTTAAAAGTGGGATTCTGTTCCCAATTAAACGACATATCCACTCACATCATTCTCAAGATTCAACTGTCTTATTTCTGGTACCTACGGCCTTATGTGCCCGTCTCGTGTTGGTGATGGCAATGCACCAGTAGGAGCTAAAGAAAGACTAGGTGTACTTTAAACAGCAATGTGCAGGTTCATTTTGTTGATTCATTCACAATTCTGTGCTCATAGAAAGAAGATCAAAGGAAATAATTATTTCCCTCCTCCGGAAAATTTATGTTGTTAGCCCTGTTCGTGTGTGGGTGCTATTTGTGCAGATAAGAGGATGGAACATCACTGATGCATCGGTGATGAAAAACACGGCAGTGTGCGGTGCTTTTAATAATAATAATAATTTTAATAATAATGAATTGCATTTATATATCGCTTTTTTTGAAAGGCACTCGCATTGGGGATATTACATAGGCCACAGGGATGAGCCCTGCTTCGCTTCCAAAGAACAGGCAGTGCTAGGCAGATAACCATGGTGCTTTTGAGGATGAGGATTATATCCCCAGGGATATGAAGGAGTTCAGGATGTGATTTCGAAACATCAGGCATGCAAAGAGGGCCTACAGGGTCAAATTGGAGTCCAGCTACCACTGCTCCAACCCCGGATTACAAAGGGAGGAGCAGAAGTCCCAAGAAGTCCACCGTTACTAATGACTTCCGCCCTGTAGCACTGACCGCAGTCATCATGAAGTCCAGCGTTACTAGCGACTACTGCCCTGTAGCACTGACCGCAGTCATCATGAAGTCCAGCATTAACAGCGACTACTGCCCTGTAGCACTGACCGCAGTCATCATGTAGTCCTCTGTTACCAGCCTGAATGACTACCGACCTGTAGCACTGACTACCAACACAGGAACACAGAGGAGGTCAGGTGTGTGGTGCCAGGAAGACAACCTCTCTCTTAACGCCAGTAAGAGCAGGGAAATTATTGGAGGTTACAGGAGGGTGGTCATACCCCCAATCACATCAACTCACTTGGTCTGCCCACGCAGACAAGGTGGTCCGTACTGCCCGACAATGCCTCTAATTTCTGAGGAGGCTGAGGAAGTTTGCCATGGACCCTGTAATCATGTCACACTTCTACAGATGCATGATCGAGAGCATTCTAACTGGCTGCATCACAGTGTGGTGTGGTAGATGCTCCGCCCAGGACCGCAAGGCCTTACACACAGTGTAACTGCGGGAAAAATCATTGGCAGAGAGCTCCCTGCCCTGCAGGACATTTACCACTGGTGGCCTGAAGAAAGCTCAGGGGATTATCAAAGACTCAGCACATGAACCGTTTACTCTGCTGCTGTCTGGCAGGCAGAATCAGAGCATCCGTCTCCACACGTCCAGACTGAAGGGACAGTTTCTACCTGCAGGCCATCAGGCTCTTGAACAGCCAGTGACTGCCTACTACTGTTATATTTTTTATATAATTTTTATATTCTGCTATTATCCACCCCATGCTGCTACATAACTTACCATTCCTTGTTTGTGGTAAATACTTTTTAATTCATATATATATACGTACTTGCTCTTATACAATTTTTTTTGTATGTTCTAGTATTTTTATTTTATTTTCTATATTATATTGCTGTGTATAAGGTTATCATGATGTATAGTTTTACGTAGTTTAGCGTTGATGTCATGCTGTAATTATTAACATACTTATGTATATGCTGGAATATAAACTACGCTATTTGGAACTTCAGGTGACAACTCCTGTGTTTTGCTTGTCTTCCCTTCAGCCCTCTACGGAATCCTCTTCCCCAGGGCCAAGGAGGCAGCATTTGCCAACTACCGCATGTGGGAGTCTCTGGGATTTGTCATTGCCTTTGCCTACAGCACTTTCATCTGCCTAGAGACCAAACTGTACATCCTACTCTTTGTCCTGCTGCTCACAGCAGTGACCTACCCCATTGTGGAGTATGGCGAACACAAGAACCCCACCCCGCCCATTGAAGAGCGCTCAAAATTGATTATTGCTGAGTCGAGTCTTTAAAGAACACATTGTTCTTTGTTTTACAGTCTGAATTAGGGATCTACAGTAAAGTCCAATAGCGAATCCCTGGGAGCCACATTGTTTGTTCCCTAACAACTGTATTTTTTTAAATCGCTATTTATCATTAATAAATGCCTTATAAAAATACGTTTTTGACATCTAGATGAGATGTGTGACATTACATACATTCTTTGGTCAAGATATTACAGCTATGATCTTCAGATTTTATCATTGATTATTTGTGATGGGATCTGCTTTAGATGTATGCATTGAATTTTTTATTTATTATTACTATATTACTATTGTGAGCGTATGGTAATATCTATGAGGGATATGATCTATTATGTAACAGTACACAACCGTGTTGGTTGTGTACTGTATGTATTGTTTTATTTATACAAAATATATGCTTAGTATAGGGATGCACGATATATATATGGTTCCGATAAATTAGCGGCCGATAATGGGAGATTTCTATTGTTATGTTTTATTCCACTAATTAAATTATAGCCGATAAATATAGCAGATAATTCAAAGCCAATATTGATTCCATTGGCTTAACCATAGGGCTTAACAAGCGTTGCACACTGTTGTCGCACTCATGACGTCAAACTTCTGCACCTGAGTAGAGCCACGCGGTGTGGGTGTAGTAGATTAGGGAGCAAAACGACAGCATGATTAGGGAGCAAGACGACAGCATGATTGCTATTTGCAATACATGTTCAGCTAGGGTTTCAATAGGAGGGAAAAAGTCTACTAGTTTTAACACAACAAATTGTATTAGTCACCTGAAAATTTGCCATCACAACGCCGATTTGTTAAAACAATACGAAGCTGCTAGCGCACACACAAAAGAGCTAGCACGGTAGTACCTATTAAACAGGAATTTGAAAACTGCTGGAAGTTTTCTAGAGATGGCCCAAATGAATGATAAAATCATAAAATCTAAATGATGGTACTTGTGTTTATAATTATTAGTCCTGCCAGTTGGTTAGTCACAAACAACAGGTTAATAACTTATCCGTTATCTTATCGGTTATCGGCCATGAGAAGCAGGTAATTATCGGTTATCGTATCAGTTTAAAAAAAAATCATTATCGTGCATCCCTAGTTTAGTATGTACCCTTGGGATATGGATGATTGAGCAGTAACACACAGCTCTAGTGAAAACGAATGCACAGGAAGTACTTTAAATTATAACATGGGTAGTTCTCTAATGCATGTGCTGGTGTAGCTGTAGGAACGGTTGGCCCCTCGAGCCTAAAATAAAAGGGTTCTTGACAGGGAAATGCAATTCAGTTGTCCATTTATTGCCTCCATTCAACTCATGGTTTTCTGCAGTATAATCAAAGAAACAAATGCATTAATCAATAATCAATACAGTAAATCAAGCTATCCATAAATCAGGTAGAAATGTAATCAAAAGTATGGTCACAAGCATCAAATAAGAAACTGTTAAAAAGGAAACTCATATTGTCAGTATGAGGGAGGCAGGACTGGAGACACCTGAATGCCAGGTCTGTCTGCTGTAGTGGAAAAATCCTTATGTAGCTCTTCCCTCCTGGAGTCCCTTACCTCAGTCAGGAGGGTTATGTAAGAGATACATTGTCTCTAATCCCCCAAGGGGCAGTGTTCCTTAGCAGCACAGAGGAAATCCACAACAGAACACGGAAAGATTCCTGTGGGTGCTGTCCTAGTCATGGTGGTAAGTCCGGCAGAGTTATCAAGCGGGCCACTGGTCTAGTGTAGGTTTGATTTTGAATTCCAGCACAACCCGCATAACTCTGCGACCAAAACTCGCTGAGCTATGAGCCTTCAAAGAGCATCAAACAACCGGAAACGATGTCCTACTTATCAATGGATAGCTCCTTCCCCTCGACCAAAACTCGCCGAGCTACGAGCCTTCAAAGCACCAAAAACAAACTTAGCCTTTTAGAGTTACAACCGGAAACGATGTCCTACCTTTTAATGGCGATCTCTTTCCCTTTATGCAATAAACACTTGCCACATAATATATGAAAGGTGAGACTCCATTGATTCCGACAGCATGAACCGCATCACTCTGGGACCAAAACTCGCCGAGCTACGAGCCTTCAAAGCAGCTGATCATACAAGACCATCGGGACTTGGATGTAATTTAAAGATTTTTCCCACTGGCCATTGGGCCCTCAGTTGAGGATCCATTATGAGAATGACCATATCCAACTTCAGGTTCTCTGACGGCTATTTCCGTTTCTGCCGTGATTGTAGAGATGGCAGATAGATGAAATAGGTCCAAAACTGATCGGCCAAAATTTTACTCTGGCGCCACCTAAGCCGCCCCATGGAGTCTGGTGCATAAGCAACTTGAGGCCAGGAAGCGTCGCGCTGCCCCATGATTAGCATGTTGGGAGTGATGGGGTCCAAGTTAGCCACATCAGATGAAGTGTATCGTAACGCTCCGTTACCTCAGTGGGGGAACTATCAGCCTGACGTGGTTTCAAGAGACTGACTGCGGCATCACTGTAAAGTGGTACTGATGAGGTACCGTTTAAGTCAACCATTTTAAGGGTTTTGTATGTTGCCTCTACAAGATCCTTCCAGGAAGTGTGCTGAGCTGGGTCAGGTAAGTAAGTCTGTTGTTTAACAGTCAGACCACAGAAGGTTAGGTTTCGAAACTCAGTAAGGTCTTGCTGGGCTGAGGAATTGAGTCTTACAGACCATGTATCAGGGGACTGAAGGAAGTGTGGACCGTTGCTTCAGCTACTGTACTTAGAGAGTTCAACCAGAGTTTTGCCTCTCATTAGATCATCAGCAGAATTGTTGACTGAATCCACGTATCGAGTTGGGGTTACTAAGTTCCTGAATTTCTGCCACTCTTGTTCCCACAAACACCTTGAAACGGCATGATTTGGACTAAAGCCACTCAAGAACTGTGATTGAATCAGTCCATAAGGTGTGGTGTCGAAGATTCAAGGTCAACTCCCTTTGAAGTAGTTGAGCTAATTGAGCTCCAGCTAGGGCCCCACATAGCTCTAGGCATGGCATGGATAGTTGCTTTTTGGGGGCAACTTTGGATCTAGCCATAACAAAGCTTGAATTGCATTCACCATCATACTCACTGAGCAGATAAGCAACTCCATACACCCTTTCAGAAGTGTCGCAAAATATATGTAGGTCTTGATCTGGAATACTGGAATTATCTGCGGTGTAGTAGTAGAGTGTAGCATCAGGGAATATAATAGTAAAATCATGGTTTGGACTGCTCCGGCATCCAGTATGGCATATGTTTTGAGAGAGTTCCCATTCCACAGCAGTATTGGAATCAAATTTAGTAGCACCTGATCTGAGAAGCTGGCATGTGAGAAGTAGACTCTGCTGTGTGACAGTGCAGTGTCACACAGCACTTCCTGGCTACAGAATGCAGTCACTCTCCACATTCGGGGCAGGGTTTCTTTAGCGTACAGTCAGCTGCTGAGTGTGAGGTATGGCCACATTTCCAACACCGGTTCTCCCCTTTTATCCACTCCGTATTTTTCCCTCTGGTTTGAGCTTTAAGGTTTGAGCACCTCGTAAGATAATATTCATGGCTGCGGCAGAAGAGGCAGTGAACATTAGACTTCTTACGCGTGGTTGTTGGAGGATTCACATGCTAAGCGGACTGGCTGCTTTTAGCATAAGAAGAACCAAGATCTGCATTGTGGTAGAGAGCTGCCTGACCTTTAGGCTGGGATAGCTTGATGCTGGGCTACTGCTCTTTTTGATAGTGTTAGGCAAGCCGATTTGATTGTAGCCATCCGGCCAAGTCCTTCAAGTTATATGGATTCAAAGTGGCTGTAGTAAGTTTTCCTTGAAGTTGTAAGAACTCGATAAAGCCATCTCTCAAATATTTAGGTCAATTTGCTGAGTAATTGGTCAATGTGAGAGTCATAGTTCATAGCCTGTTGGGCCCTCTAATGACATGCTCACCAACTGGTGGACCCTCAAGGAAAAGCTCTGGAGCCCTCGGGAATCTCCAATCTTTACATCTGGTGCTGTAAGTATTGCAGCTATCTCACTCTGAGCTAGTTGGTGAGGCTGACCATACTGTAGCTGAAGGGCCTGCACTGTAGCTGTGTAGGGTGCTGGGTCGTGTCGACAGGATTGAGCAATCATCTGACATTCAGGGAGTTTGAGGTGTCCCAAAAGAACATGATATTTGTATTTCTCACTTAGTTGTGGGTAAGGGCCAGCTTCAGGTTGGCAATGTCCCTTTCGCTGTCATTAATGAAGTCTGGAATGGTTGGGCACTCCATACAAGGGTGGTTCATAAGCACAGTTATTCGGAGCAGTAACAGCAGGCTGGAATGACACAGGATGTGATGATACCAGTACATGAACTACTTATTGTGACTGCAGTGGCTGAAGCTGAAGAAACGTGCCGAGCATTGGTGAGAGAGGAAGGTTGCTGGAACTGCTGTAAGGCAGGCATGTAATGCACATTATCTGAACCTCTCGATTGGGAGGTATGAACAGGTTCAAGAGGATCCGGATTCAGCTGATGATTTTGCCGGGTAGGCAGAAGCGGCTTCGGAAAGGCAGGGCCTGAAGCAGAATAGGTTGTGAATACACTATGTGAGCTGGTTATCGGCTCACCTGGTATTGCAATGGCAAAAGCTGGGGTGGCCTAGCCTGCTGTAGCTGAAGGCTCTGATGAAGAGTTAATTATTTTCTGTATCCACAAGGTGGAGCCGAAGACTTTGACCTTTGGCCTCTTGGGGGCTAGACTGGGCCTTCTTCAGAATTTAAGGAACATTTCTAGACTTGGGTCTGACCACTGGGTCTGATGGATGCACAGGACTGGATTGAGGAGTGGATGTTCCCACAATGCAATGGGTATTTGGTTGATTAGACTCAAGGATATGACAGGGTCACTATTGTGTCTGAAATGATTAGTCACTTTTGCAACCCTCAGCGTAATCCCACCCCCGTACTTAACGACAGGACGTCATACAACATATGTCACTCAGGCATCACACACAGATCACAGCACAACAGAACTTATTAAGACTTCAGACTTCTTAACTCAATGCATCACTGATGACTTAGTGTGCAGACATAACATTTCCCCCCCCCCCGGCAGGATTTCAAACATGAAATGTTGACACAAAGTCCTTTAGGTGGCCAGGGCATGAATGTGTGCAAACAGGTCGCGGGGAGGGCTGAGGCTGAGCAGGCCGAGGAGGGGAGGCTGGAGTCTGGGGCAGCTGAGGCCCAGGAATGTCTGTAGGGGCTCCCTGAGGCACAGGGGCGTCCTGCCATGCTGAGGGTGTGACTTGGGGTGTGTCGTCAACTGTGTGTGGCGGGGCCGGCACCTTGCAAAGGCTGATGGAATGCCACGAGTGCCGTCGTTGAGGAGGTAGGTGGCTGGGCCCAGCTGATGGGTTACTTGGAGCGGAGAGGACCAGTATGAGGCCATTTTGTTGTCCCGTGGGGCCTATGGACTCTGACCCAGTCTGAGGTGGTGATGTCTGGCACCCTGGCTCGTTTTGACTGACCAAAACATTGCTTCATCCGCCCCTGTTGACTGAGGCTCTGAGGCTGACTGAGGCTCTGACACCAGAGGGAGGTGCCTGGGATGTAGGTGGCCGGAGCCTGTCAAGGGGCAGGTTGAGCTCCCGGCCCAGCATGAGAGAGGCTGGAGAGACACCTGTGGTCGAGTGCTGCGTGGCCCTGTAGTGCAGCAGAGTGTGATGGATGGCATGTGTGAAGGAGCACCCTTGGTCCAGGTGTGCTCTGAGCTTGTGCTTGGTTAGGGCTGCAAAGACCCTGTCGAGTCGCTCGTTGTGGATTTCAGCGGTGGGCCCATGTACGACAATATCATCCAGATATATGGCCACGCCCAGTATGCCAGCCAGCACAGAGACCGTGACCTTCTGGAAGCAGCTGGGGGCAGAGCTGAGGCCAAAAGGCATCTGGGTGTAGCGAAACACCCCTGCGTGTGACACAAAGGCTGTGAGGTTTCTGCTGCTGCGATGGTGAGGCACCTGTAGGTATCCTTGTCTGAGGTCAAGCTTGGAAAATATCGTAGAGCTGTAGAACTGGGCTGTGAGCTCCTCTGAGGTGGGTAGATATCTGTCAGGTTCACTCTTCTTAGCCACCACCAGATTTGAGACCCAGGGCGAAGCGTCCACTGGCTCAATGATGCCAGCTTCCAGCAGCCGAGACCCCATCCCGGACAGCCAGAGGAATACGGTGCAGTGGCTGGATGAGGGGGTTAACAGAAGGGTCGAAGAGAGGTTGATGGACGAAGGCAGAGAGGCAGCCCAGACCTTCAAACAGTGATGGCCACTTTTGCTGCCCTGGCGTGGTGACAGTCAGGATTGCCAACCTCCCTGTGTCCACAAGGGAGAACCCCAGAGCAGAGAACAGGTCCAGGTCCAGGTCCAGACCACCTCGTCCTGCAATGCACCGAACATGCACGGACCAGCCAGCCCGCAAGTTAGCCACGTACTGGTGCACAGACTCACCGGGCAGCTGGTGTCGCTGACGAAAAAGAAAACGTCGAAGGACACAGCTGTGTCATAGTCTGTGTCGATGCTGTGTCCTAGTGTCCCGAGCACACGCTGTCCCTCCGCTCCCAGGCAGTGCTGTAACAGCGCCTTGTTCCGAGACGCGCCGATATCGGTTAATCCCAATGCTATGAGGTATGTTTGAAAGGACTACAACCAACGAGTCCAGAGTATTGGGGGCTCGACAGGTAATGCCAGGAAGGGGCCAGGCGGCGGGAGAGAAATATCAGCCATCCTCGTCGCCAATATTGTGTCTGAAATGATTACTCACTGAGACAGTCTTAAACACCATACAGTCACTTATAGGGAAAGATATAAAGTCTTTTGCAATGCCACCCACTGCCCTACCCTCCTATTGTGTTGGGGTCAAATTTGACCCGTCTCAAGTAATCCAGTTGTTTTTATTGAAACAAGGCTTCAAAACAGCTATATGAACACAACAAAACTAATTGTTACCATTTTATTTGCTTTTGAAGGTCTCTAAAAAATAGTTACATCTGTGCTGTTCCAGGTAAAATCTGACCCGGCAGAGAATATTAAAAAGTCTGGGTGGTTCTGTGGATAACATTTTACTAAAGCTCTATTTGGGTTGGGTTTGATCCACAAAACTAGCCAGAACAACACACAAATAGGTTTGAAACATAATTGTTTACACATTGTTGCTATTTGTTTTATCTTTATTGCAGAGCCTAATCACATAAAAAAGTACACAGTAAAATCGGCAGTGTTAAATTAACTCCTATAGATTTATATTTAACACTGTCTCAGATAACATGTGGTCCCATTCATTACAATGTTAATTTAACACTTGAAGCAGTGTTACATTGTCAGTGTTAACACCACATTGTGTTAAAATTTAACTCTTGACTAACACTGGCAGGGTTTATTTCATTTAACTCTGAAGCTTCTATCAACACTGCATTTTTTTATTTACTCTTTTCCAGTGTTACTTAAAATCAACTCTGTACTATTATAAGTGTTTCTTCAAATAAACTCCTCTACAGTGTCAAATAAAGGTTTACTCTTTCTGGTGTAGATGCCATTTTACTGTTATTTACTCTTTCAAGTTTAGTTTCTACAGTTTACAACTCAAATACAAATTCACACAAAGAATTATAATTCCATAAGAAAAGCTTTAATAGTGCCAAGTGCATATTGAACATTGCAGGGCCACAGTGTTGCATTGCTGAAGCCTACACCATTTCACATATGAAAGTATCTATAAAAAGTACAAATAAGTGTTTAAAATACATATTATTTATAAAAATATTCCAACAGACTTAAGCTGCACTTGGATGCTTTTGGGAAACTCACCTCTAAGTACCTAATAGCTTTTCTCAAGAAAACTAAAATCCTCAGAGAGGCAATATGGGACACATTTTTTTGTAGACATCCATTCCATGTAACATCGGAATGGCTAACATATCGGCACATAAGGTGAATTTAAGTAATAGAAAAAACCTTGATTTAACAGACTAGCAACATTTAAAATAAAACAGTGTCCTTTTTAGATGCTTCCTAAATCCAGAATATGTACCTGATTCAAGATTCAAGATGTTTCTTCGTCACATACATACACGGGGCGTGCAGTGAAATGAAAAAGTTGCAATGCTCAACAGAAATGTGCAAAGGACAACAAGTGTACACTAATTATATTATAAAATTATAAAACACAATATTTACAGTAAGAGCACTAAAAAAATATAAAAATATAAGAAATTGTATGTATGTATATATGATATAAATTATGTGTAGTCATTACCTGAGTGTGTGTGTGTGTGTGCATAAGAGGGGGAGTGTGTGGGTCTAGGTGGGGGCCCTGGTGAGGTCAGAGTTCACAGTCCTGATGGCCTGAGGAAAGAAACTCAGCCTCTCTGTTTTGGCAGCGTGACTACGGAGGCGCTTGCCTGACCACAGCAGCTGGAACAGTCCGTTGTTGGGGTGGTGAGGATCCTTCATGATCCTGCAGGCTCTGGTTCTGCACCTCCTGGTGTATAAATCCTGCAGGGTGGGGAGTGTAATTCCAATAGTGCGTTCAGCCGAACGCAAAACTTCCTATCCTGAGCGGAGCTGTTGCCAAACCAGGCAGTGATGCTTCCTGTCAGGATGCTCTCTACAGCTCCAGAGTAGAAGGACTGAAGGATCCTCCGGGAGACTTTACATTTCCTCAGTTGTCTGACATGGTAAAGGCGCTGCCTTGCCTTCCTCACCAGAGTGTCTGTGTGTGTGGTCCATGTGAGATCTTCGGTGATGTGGACTCCCAGGTATTTATACCTGCACACCCTCTCCACAGTAGTCCCATTAATCCCCAGTGGTGAGTACGTCCTCTGCTCCTTAGTTTTGGTGACGTTCAGGGGGAGGCTGTTGTCCTGGCACCAGAGTGACAGATCAGCAACTTCCTCCAGGTAGGCCTTCTCGTCGTTGTCGGAGATCAGGCCCACCACTACTGCGTCATCCGCAAACTTGATGATGGTGTTGGAGCTGAACCTGGCCACACAGTCATGTGTGTACAGGGAGTACAGTAGGGGGCTGAGGACGCAACCCTGGGGGGATCCTGTGTTCAGGGTGAGGGGGTTGGAGGTGTGTCTGCCCACCCTGACCACCTGGGGTCTGGCGGTCAGGAAGTCCAGGATCCAGGCACACAGGGGGGTGTTCAGTCCCAGCTCAATCAGCTTGGTGGGGACTATGGTGTTGAAAGCTGAACTATAATCAATGAACAGCAGTCTCACATAGCCCCCCTTCCGGCTGTCAAGATGAGAGAGTGTGGTGTGCAGTACCTGGGAGACAGCATCAT
>OOFB01035286.1:37648-48952 GCA_900323305.1 Trachyrincus murrayi | reverse complement strand
GCGAGCCAGGCGGCGGATGGCGGGCTTGGTGATTCCCTGGATGTTATCACGGAGCACTTTGCGGTGGCGCTTAGCGCCTCCTTTCCCGAGTCCCTTCCCTCCTTTACCGCGTCCAGACATGTCGAGTAACTTACTGCAGATCTCTGGAAGTTGAATGGAGCGCTCTGTCGCTTATAAAGGCTCGTTGAGGACCTGAGAGAGATGAAAGGCGGGAGCTCCAGTACAGACTCCTCCCATGGCCTCTATTTTAAATGCTAATTAAATCATGCATTATTCATATAATAATTACTTATTATGAATACAATATAATAGTGCTATTTTTTTCCCTAAACATGAGCATATTTACAATTTAACAAATTAACTGTTGTAATAAAAATCTTGTGATAAAATACTCTAAATTATCCCGTCAATACAAAGAAGGTGGCGCGCAAACTATTTATAGAATACAGGCAGACAGCTAAATACTAACAGAAATATGAAGGCTTTTCTCAGAGGAGAATCTGTTTGACGTTCCTTCCAGGCTAGGCTGGGAGAGGGTCATGAACTGTAGCGTTATTGTCCGTTACCTTACTTCCGCTTCACGCGCTCTCACGCCACGCCTCCTATTTCCCAGTCTGTCATATGACCCTCTTCACGCGCTATTATGCCGTGAACTTACGTCGTGCTTTGAAAACATTTAGATTCAGATTAGTGCTCGTTGTGCAGGTGGTGAGCCTACTAACACAATGACTACAGTACATGTTGTACATGGTGTAGTTTAGAGTAACGTTATGTAACCTGCCTGTACTACTACTACTACAGTACATGGTGTAGTTTAGAGTAACGTTATGTAACCTGCCTGTACTACTACTACTACTACTACTACAGTACATGTTGTTTGGTGTAGTTTAGAGTAGGTAACGTTAGTACTACTACAGTACATGTAGTAGTACATGTTGTTTGGTGTAGTTTAGAGTAACGTTATGTAACCTGCCTGTAGTACTACTACTACAGTACATGTTGTTTGGTGTAGTTTAGAGTAGGTAACGTTAGTACTACTACAGTACATGTAGTAGTACATGTTGTTTGGTGTAGTTTAGAGTAGGTAACGTTAGTACTACTACAGTACATGTAGTTTGCAGCTGTTGACTGTGAAACGCAAACTTGAGCATGTGGATGGTCTCACAGGGCTTTTTGGCACTTTGTCTGAAATTAGCCAATTCTGTAAAACTGTCCCCTTTTAGCTTTTCTAAAGGATTGACCATTTTCCAATTAAAGTAGTATTAGTAGTAGTAGTAAACTTTGCTATTGCTAACACACTGGGGATACAGTTCCACCCACTCCTGTGTACAACAACACACATTTACTGCACAAGCCGTGAGATGGAAGGTGCAACAAGGAATTCTGAACAGTTTCAATGCGGTGTTGTTAACTGACCTCCACCGGCAGAGGGCGGTGTTTCCACAGAAACGACAGAGGCTCACTCGACTGACCTGCGAGGAAGTATTCACACAAAGGGGAGGAGCTTTAACAGTAAACATTCACTAGCCAGTCGATGATTGGTCCACGCGTTTTGTTTTTTCTCGACGGTACACCGAGTCATGAGGGCCGTGGTCATTAATACTATTTCTTATATTCATATACTTTCATAATACTATTTCTTATATTCATATACTTTCATAATACTATTTCTTATATTCATATACTTTCATAATACTATTTCTTATATTCATATACTTTCATAATACTATTTCTTATATTCATATACTTTCATTTGGCGTTGGAAGAAAATTATAAGTAAGTGCAAATGTTCTATATTCTATATGCTTATGAGAAAATGTCGCCATATTTACAAAACGTTTGTACTTTGCTCTCATCAACAACGACGTGAGTTAGTGTTGACTAAGTCCATGTCCTCCACGTTCAGCTGCGATGTGAAACGCGTCCCTTAAAACAGCGTTTGACACATTTAGAAGACAACATTGTTTCTATATAGCCGACCACTACTCCCGCCATGGTGACCGGAGGAGAGCCACCGGACCTGGCCAAGGTGTTCCACCTGTTGGTCCTGTCCTTCTCCTGGGGGATGCAGCTCTGGGTCTCCTTCATAGCAGGTGAGTGGGATCTGAACAAATACGAGGAAACCTTGTCGCTTTTCTACGAGCAATTTGCTCAACCTTTCCCGTCCGTTTGCCGACAGGTGTTGTGCTGGTGCGGCAGGTAACGCGGCACACCTTCGGCCTGGTGCAGAGCCAGCTGTTCCCCGTGTACTTCTACTGTCTGCTGGCGGCTCACTCCAGCAGCCTGGTGGTGCATGCGGTGTATCACCGCAGACAGGTCGACTCGCAGGTCAGACAGACAGGACACATTCCTTCCCTTATCCACCCACGTCCCTGTCTCTCTTCACCGTGCCTGTCTCTCTTCACCGTGCCTGTCTCTCTTCACCGTGCCTGTCTCTCTTCACCGTCCCTGTCTCTCTTCACCGTGCCTGTCTCTCTTCACCGTGCCTGTCTCTCTTCACCGACCCTGTCTCTCTTCACCGACCCTGTCTCTGTTCACCGACCTGTTCATAAATGGCACAAAGAAAGTACAAATTAAAAAATATATAATTTGAATTATTCTTAGCCACTCTGACTAGCTTATATCTTCCCATGGCTTATATTGTTATAGCATAACATGTATGGTTGTTACGTTATTATGCTTTCATAACACACGTATTCAACGCTTTAGTGTCAGTTCTTCAACAGCCGATGTCTTGTGGCCCAAATCCGACATCACATGGAATCAGATTTGATTTGGGCCTCATATTTGGTCCCAAATCAGATACAGGTCTGATTTTCTGCAATGCGACTCATATCGGAAATAATGCGACTTTTACGTCACTCTAGATCAACATTCGTCACAATTCTGCGCTGGCGGTCACTTAGTGAATACAAACATGGAAGACAGCTGCAATGGAGGGAAAGTGTTAGACCTCATAAGTATTTGGGGTGACACTTCTGCAAAAGCAAAAGTTGAGGGGTCGTATCGTAACCGGTCTGTGTCTGAAAGCATATCAAAACAAATGGACCAATGGAGCCACAGAAGAACCTGGCTGCAGTGTCAGAGAAAAGTCATGACCCTAATGAGGAATTTCACTTTAAAACACTTCTGGGAGACCGTTTTTAGGTAGCTTTTTTTCAATATTTAGATATTTGAAATTCAATATTTAGCCCATTCAACATCAAACTCCACGTTAGACTCATTGTAAACACACGTCCCTACTTCTAATGAATGACTACCATTGAAGCAAGTAACCTAAAAACTGTGGGGTGCACACTAAAGCTAGTAGCATCCACACACACGTCCGTACAGAAGGAGCAGCCACACACACCTCCCTCCGTACAGAAGGAGCAGCCACACACACCTCCCTCCGTACAGAAGGAGCAGCCACACACACCTCCCTCCGTACAGAAGGAGCAGCCATTGCTCCACAAAAAGCCATAATTCAAAATGTGTCTCTTTCTCCTCATCCTCGTTATCATCTGCTCACCAATTCGCTGGCTTCCACTGCACATCAACTTATAAATGAAACCGTAATCGCTGACTTCAGTGGCCTCCGTGTTTACTTCCGTACGACAGCGTGCAACGTCTTTGTTATTGTTCTGGTCGGTTCAGGACCTTGACCGGTTCACACTGGAATCTGATATTGGCCACATTTAAAAAATCTGATCTGAGCAATGAATCCGAATTGAGCACTATATCAGTTCAAATTATTTAACTTATTTGAAGTTTCCTCATTCATTCTCCATTCTAACTCCTCTCTCCTGGCGCTCCCAGACGGTCCTGTACTTGGTAGCCCTGGTCACGGCTGCGCTCAACGCCTGGTGGTTGGGCCCGGCGGCCACGGAGCTGATGTTCCAGCTGAGGGGGGTGGAGGAGGAGCACGGCCTGGGTGACCAGGTGGGTCTGGGGAGCCAGAAGGAGGCCTACACCAAGCTCCGAGAGCAGGACCCCAAGTACCGAGCCTGGAAGAGGACATTCGGGCGCTACCACGGACTCTCCAACCTCAGCAACCTGGTGGGCTTCATCTGCACCACCACCAACCTGGTCTACACGGCCCTCAACCTCACCACTATCTAGGACCCCACACGGCCCTCAACCTCACCACTATCTAAGACCCTACACTAGACCCTATTTAACTCATCTAATTGAGCAGCACAATTCAATATTTGTATTTTAAAGTGAGACCTCACTTTTAATCAAGAACTAAAACAGTGTTTAAAACTATCATTAGAAAATAAAATGGTGTCCTTAAAAGTAATTCATGTTTTTCTTCACTTTCACATTCTTTGAAGGATGATAATGAGTCGTGTTTTAACTTCTAACAGTAGATAACTGGTGTGTTCTGTCAGCACTATTTCAGCAGGGTTTAATAGCATACTATTAAGAAATTCTTCTCTTGAGTTGGGACTGAAAATGCTGAGATTGCTGTTCTTGAGCCACATTATTCACATTTCTGATGGTCTTACTGGTTTTACTGGTTTGACCGGCATGTGCTTTTTATACAATGCAGCACATTTCAAATATACACAAGATGTGGATATTGGAATAAACTTTCATTTCATAATAAACAGAAGAACTGGTTAGTCACAACAAACCAACCTTATTTCTACTGATATAAAATCCTGTCCAAGCATCTCGTATTTGTGTGACTGAATCCAGACCTTGGAGTGTCAGCCTGGGTTCGAGGCCGGGTTAAACCTCATTACACTGCACTTGTTTGGCAACAGGAAGAAACGGAGTCCATGTCTGAAAAAACGCAGACTTGTTCACTCATTTCCTAATCCCTATAGAATAGTGAACAGTGACACTATATCATACACTATTTAGGGAATAAGTAAGGCAGGGAATACCACGAATATGGACACTAATTATGCGCTATTGGTGTGACGTGTTGTGATGTCGCTAAAAGAGAAAATGGTTGATCACTGCATGGTAATATAGACAACTTTCAGATTTTCAATAGTGTACATGATCAGTTGTACACTGCTTTTGCGGTGCATATGAAGTTGTGCACTGTATAGGGAACCAGATTTCAAACAGAACTTTATTGATGCTCCGAATAGCACAGTGGTGAACGAGTGAGCCTCGACTGTTCCTGCGCCAACATGATCAGCTCTGCTGTCTGGACGGAAACCAAAAAAGCAATTCCACTCAAATGTTTTCTATTAAGATAAGGTGGGTTCTATCCTACAACGGACTTGTGCTCAACTTTTGCGTCATGATTGAAGTTTAGAACTTTATTCGTCCTGAAAACTTGTAGTTTTATTAAGAGTAGATTATAGCCTGCATCTCATGGAGCTGAATAATTTAGATGTGTTCTAGTAAAGTATGGAACTAGACGAACTCTGACCTGAAGAGGTTACAGCTCATCGTCGCCTCAAACTTCACTGGCATTAGTTAGTGAAAACCAGTTTATCTGCTCAGCTCCAGTTGATCTGCTCAACCCGAGGTAAGGGTTATATTTAGGGTTATGTAAATACTTTTAAAGGGCCCCTTACCACCAGGTATTAGTGTGATTAGCCATTACGAGCCGTTTTCAAAATTGTGATGTGACTAAAATTGTCATTAATATAGTGACACCAGACAGTGGGCGTGTCCACCTAGATTTATGATGATTAGATCAGTCTACCAGCCTACCCAATGGACTATACCAACTGGTAGACTCATCTATCAGCATACATCTGGATGGGCACTCCCACCTGGTGGTAAAATAGGGGTCCTTTAAACAGCATCTTAAAACACCTAAACCAAAATCTTTTTAGTTTAGCTTTCTCCTCATCTCTTATTTTGCAGTGTGTGTGTGTGTGTGTGTGTGTGTGTGTGTGTGTGTGTGTGTGTGTGTGTGTGTGTGTATGTGTATGCAAAACTATAATATGATGTTCCAGGATACGTGGAGAAAAACCTTTTCTTCCATTGCCTTTTTGTCTTGGGTGTGTAAAGAAAACACGAGGAAGTTGAGGGAACTTCCATGAGGTGAACACCAACCGGTCTTGCATAAGAGCATGGAATGTTTATCAAACCACATCCAGCCTAGTTCTGTACTGTATTATGCTCAAGGGTTAGGGAAGGAAGGGATTTATTCCTGATAACGGCTGCCCACTGAGAAAACACTGCAGTAATTAGTGACAGTACACACACACACACACACACACACACACACACACACACAGTAATCATATTATGGGATATCTAGTGATCACTGGTCTGAACCCTGCTGAAGCATATCTCAATAATCAACATATCAGACACGCCACACATCTGGTTACTTTTTAACAATAGCCTTACATCTCGCTTCTTCTGGTTCTAGGGGGAACCCATGAAAGTAATATCTTCTGGTTCTAGGGAGAACCCATACAAGTAATATATTCTGGTACTAGGGAGAACCCATACAAGTAATATCTTCTGGTTCTTGGGGGAACCCATACAAGTGTAATATCTGGCAGTAATCACAAATACAGAATGAAACATTCTAAAACACACATTCACCAGAGGCTACAGAGATGCATTTTGACAAACACATTACATTACATTACATACAGAATACATGACTCAACGGTATTATAAATGACTAAATACATTACATTTTGAATAATGATGATGGTGATGATGTAATGATGTAATGATGATGATGGTGACGGGGAGCTGCGCCTGCGCAGTGCGCGCCAGCAGCAGCAGCTGTAGCTCTAGTGTACACAGAGAGATCCGGGAGCGCGTCGACTCAGGGAAGAGGAAGGAAAGAAGACTCTTCCTCCTCGCAATCGTTCCTCACTGGAGACTCAACAGGGCTGTCCTCCCCACAACAAGGTACAGGTGTATTGTTTCCTTATTTCTCCTGTTTTTAGTTCCTGACTTCCTCCATCACCGACTCACATGTTCATACAACTCTTACGTTCATCTCGTCGTTGTATTATTGATTATTGGCTAATTATTACGCGCTTTAATGAAGTCGTTCATTAAAGCGTCGTTTCTTACAAACTGGAAATTGATTACTTTTCGGACGATAGCTAATCGACACGAATACATTTCTCCAAAACCAGAATTTCAACACAAAATGTGGCATTTTGTTCTACTAAAGTCCGTGTGCTGTGAGTCTCCGTAATGAAGGCACAGATGTGACAGATGCCGAGGGATCGATACTATGTCAATACTATTGATCTGTAGTCTGTCACTCCGTCCATCCACACGTTGTGTTGATAAGTAACCTATGCACGGAACACGGCAGGTGGATGCGGGGTTAGGGTTGGAGAACATGTACTACTAGGGTTAGGGTTAGGGTTGGAGAACATGTACTACTAGGGTTAGGGTTGGAGAACATGTACTACTAGACCTTCTCCTGCTCTGTAGACACAGGACACGTGACCCAGGGCTTACATTGTACTTAGCAACGAGTTGAAAAACAAGCGCATTTCTTATGGCTGGCTCCGTGTGTGGTCTACAGAGCCCATCATGTGATACGGGATTACACAGCCAGGGGTCCGAGTTGGGACCGGTTGGGATATACAGTGTCTCTCCCAAGTGTTTCCAGAGAGATGTGTTCAGAGGATCAACGGATGAGGTTCAACACAGCTCTGAGAGTCTGTTCTTTGTGCTTGTAAATAATTAAAGCATCTTGTTACATTATCATTCAACGGGCACAGAGAGACAGACAGGCCCTAGCACGTTCAACACATTCAGCTGTCCCACAAACATTGTACAATAATTACTGGATGAAACAAAAGGGTATACAGTACACATAGCGGTCATGTTGAGAGTTTATTCACATGAAGAAGAGATCTTCTCATTTGTACCACGGCAAGATTCTCATTTGCAATCGTATTGAACCTCAAAACACAAAGAAACGGTCTGTTTACCATATTATCAGTGTAATCCGATGTCTGACTGACTGATTCTGTACATCTCACAGTCCCCTGCTGTACAAACAGCCGTCACCATTAGTACAAACACAGAGGTTTGTGGGGTCCGCTGATCCAGCCTCGATAGCGCGGCCTCGTGACTCTGTCACACTGCAGGCTCCCTGGTAGTCTGGCATCTCTCCCTGCCCCGGCCCAGGGTGCTTTTCCATCTGGACAGTTTAAGAGCCGTGTGAGTGGACAGCCTCGGTCACTAATGGGTTCGGGTTCGCAGCTGAGGCCCCCGGCCGGTTGCCACGGAGACGAGTGTGTTTGCAGTGATTGGTCAGCGGTGCTGATGTGGAACAGATACTGACAGTGCGGTTCTTATACTTTCTCTCTGGTCGTCGGCCTGAAGGGAGAATCTCTCAGGACCTGAGATTGGATTAACCAAATGAAAGGTTCTGTAGGTAAAATTCAAAAGCTATTATGCCATAGCCATCCGTCAGCTGTTAGTGGGTGAAATGCTCTGTGAGAATATCTGTTTCTAGTTGACTGCGCCTGCCTCCGTATGAGACCATTTAGATTTTAGACCGCTCCCGGCTAACTTCTGACCATTCAGGGCACCTCTTCCCTGATTGGAACACTTCTCAATGCCAGAGAAACGTAGGGAGGAGGGAGGGGACATTTTTTTGGTTGTTTAGGTCTTGGTCTCTTCTGCTCCTTTCCGCTCTTTACAGCTCTTTACAGCTCTTTACAACTCTTTACAGCCTTTTACAGGTCTTTACAACTCTTTACAACTCTCATCTCATCTCATCACTCAAGGACCACAATGCATCATGGGTATCTTAATAAACCCTAATAAACCCATTGTAGCAAGGGGGTGTGGCCGAGGCAGAGAGCCAGGAGTTATAGAGGTGGCAGAATATACAGAATATACAGAATATACAGGCCGTTTGCTGTCTCTTGCAGACAGTGAGACTGGACAGATGATGTCGTTTCTGGATCATTCAGGTTTATAAAGGCCCGGTGGAGCATTGTTGTCTTTATTGTTTCATTTAAAGGGGAATTTCACTTTAAAACACTTCTGGGGTCATGTTCACACCTACCCAGGCTTTTGTGTGCACCCCAGACAGTTTTTAGGTTGCTTGCTTCAATATTTAGATATTTGATAACCGTGTGAGCAAACCAACAAAACAGCGTAAAATATGAACATAATGAAATAACTAATCGAAAAATTAATGTCGACACATTAATTAGAAGGACAACATGAGTCATGAGAAGCAGGGACGTGTGTTTACAACGAGTCTAAGGTGGAGTTTGATGTTGAATGGACTTCTATTGGATGGGTTGCTCACACGGATATTAAATATCTAAATACTGAAGCAAGCAACCTAAAAACTGTCTGGGGTGCACAGAAAAGGCCGGGTAGGTGTGAACATGACCCCAGAAGTGTTTTAAAGTTAAATTCCTCTTTAAGTAAACCTGCACTGTGTTGCTTGTTCCTTCCACAAACCCTGAAGCCTGCCGGTAACTTTACTACACCTATATTGTGTCCCTCTGTGTCCTCCTTGTATCTCGTTGTCAGTAAAATGTGACGTCTGAAACTTGTTCCATTGTTTCCTTAATTATGATACTGCTGATGATTTGACAAACTAGTGTCCAGGGTGTGTCTCTCAGCTAAAAGGTTCTGGGTTCGAACCCCAATGTTCGTAGTCTACCTGTAGACATCCTAGAGCAAGATGCCCCATAACCCATATCTGATCACTAAAACCATTCACTGTAAGTTGCTTTCGGTAAAAGCATCTGTTGAATAGTAAATAGTGGTGGTGGGTCACTTTAACTTTGACCTCTGACCTCCAGATGGCCTCCAACGACTCCCGGCTGCAGCAGCCATCCACCCAGAAGGATGCGGCGGACCAGAACTTTGACTACATGTTCAAGCTGCTGATCATCGGCAACAGTAGCGTGGGGAAGACCTCCTTCCTGTTCCGCTACGCCGACGACTCCTTCACCTCCGCCTTCGTCAGCACCGTGGGCATCGACTTCAAGGTGAAGACGGTGTTCCGCAACGACAAGAGGATCAAACTGCAGATCTGGGTGAGTGAACGTTCACCGCCATCGCTCACCGCCATCGCTCACCGCCATCGCTCACCGCCATCGCTCACCGTCATCGCTCACCGCCATCGCTCACCGTCATCGCTCACCGCCATCGCTCACCGCCATCGCTCACCGTCATCGCTCACCGCCATCGCTCACCGCCATCGCTCACCGCCATCGCTCACCATCATCGCTCACCGCCATCGCTCACCGTCATCGCTCACCGCCATCGCTCACCGTCATCGCTCACCGCTACGGCCAACAAACAGGAAACAGGAAATGAGTGATGATCAGTGACTAAATTATCAATACTGATCATTGATCTTTTTCAGTCTCCATCCACCTGTTTTTTAATGCGCTTTTTCAATTTGTGCATAAAAAATCTAAATATCGCAAAAAAGTGTTCACGCTTGAGGGAGGTGGAGAAGGTGGTGTATCAGTCAAAGGTAAATGAGACAAAGTGCTATGGTAACAGATTCAGCTAATAAATGATGAAATGATGATGATACAGAAATCACGTGACTTAAATGTCACTCAAGCTTCCGCTCGTACGCACACAGGGCTGTTCGCAGAACTCTTCCAAGACACATCTGTAATATATATGAGTTAAATAGTTATATTAGTTTAGAACTCTCCATGTCCATTGTCCAGTGTGCTCTCCATCGCCAAGCTTTCGTTTCCTTCGTTTGAGGTTTGACTGACGCTCTTTTAATTGCGTCACACCCTCTTCTTCTCCTGCGGTGGTGTAATGTTCTTCTGGTGGTGTAATGTTCTTCTGCGGTGGTGTAATCTTCTGCTTATCTCGATGAACCAACTCCTGATATTCTCATAACAGTCGTGGGTGTAAATGCCAGCGATACAGAGATACTGAGGAGCAGTTCTCCACTTATCTGAGACAGTAAAGTACAATAGAATAGAATAGAATGCAATTCGGTTTGAAGTGTTTGGTTGTGGATAATTCACAAAGGGCCTCGTCTATTTCAGATAGCATGCTACATACTATATAGGGTCCAATAGATCCTATTAGCCTTGGTGTTAGCTGTACATGTCCCTTTATCCCCTGTACACGTAGCTTAGCATGTTTAAATACATGAGTTATGTGAACAAGCAAGGCATTATTCACTGGATCAGCAGTCTTACAAACACACACACACACACACACACACACACACACACACACACACACACACACACACACACACACACACACACACACACACACACACACACACACACACACACACACACACACACACACACACACACACACACATACACACACATACACACACTTGCAACATGCACACCATGCACACACTCTACAGTAAAATAGCTGACACACCCAATTGCT
>OOFB01035286.1:11324-23974 GCA_900323305.1 Trachyrincus murrayi | reverse complement strand
TGGCCAGCCATTCCGAACCCTGAGAGCAAGTTCCAGGGACTCTTCACAGTGTATGGAGGAGACTTCAGAGTAGGACTCATAATTTCAACTATTAACCCAGTACACACCGCAGGCTTTGTGTTCACCTGTACATCTGTAGGAGTGGCTAGGCTAACGTGTTCTTGTCTACCTGTAGGAGTGGCTAGGCTAACGTGTTCTTGTCTACCTGTAGGAGTGGCTTGGCCACACTAACGGCAGTCTGTGGCTGAGGCCAGCATTCCTCTACTCCGAGGAGTGTCCTTCTCCTCTGGAGGTCCTCTCTGAGCTCAGCCCCCCGCTGCCTTCGCCACCTCTGCCCCCAAAGGCCTCCAGAGCCGGGCCCATGGAGAGACGGGAGGAGGAGGTGGGGGAAGAGAAAACCTTGAGGAAGGAGGAGGGTTCAGGAGGCGTGGAGGTGTGGCGAGAGACGCCCCATGACCACTGGCTGATGGAGCAGCTGAGGGCGTTCCACCGGCTCCCTGCACCCTGCTCCCAGTCCTCCCTGCTTGAGTCTCATGATGCCTACGTCACCCTCAACGCCCAGCCACACGGCAGCACGGAGGAGGAGCACCTGGGCGACATCATGGAGGAGAGCTCCCCCCTGGAGGTGCTGTTCGCCTCGTCAGAGTCCCGCTCCGACCTGGGTTCCATGCAGCAGAGCTCCGGCTCGGGCCGCCTCTCCTCCGGCTCCAGCTTCGAGTACCCCAACCACACCTGGCCCCCCAAGGGCCCCGGGTACACCTACATGGCGGTGGCCGACTCTGGGGTCTCCATGGACTACAGCCCCATGAGCTCCAGTCGCATCGACAACGCGGGGAAGACGTTGGTCTACAACGAGTATAAGAACGACATCTTGTCTGAGCAGAGACCAGTGCTGACCAGACAGCCACCAGTACACACTGGCTGGTGATTCCACACCGAGCCCTACGACTAACAGCTAACTGGCTGAGACTTGGGGCAGAGGTTGGCTGGTCGAAATAGAACGCGATATTTGGACATTTGACCACAACAACCGTATCTTTTCCTGGATGCAGAAGAATCCAAGCCAATACCAAACTTACCAATACCAATACCAATACCAATACACACAACTTATCTCGATGGAAGACTCAACTTTACTCTTTGGATAAAACTAACTCTGATCTGTACAAACTAACTCTGAGCTGTACAAACTAACTCTGATCTGTACAAACTAACTCTGAGCTGTACAAACAAGAAATTGTATATGAATGGCAGCTGTGTGAGGTTTTATACCTGACGTTTATGTTTTTATTGTATATCTAGGATGATTTTTTTTACGGGATTTAATGTACCAGTGACACCATGTACCCTGTGAAACTGTGATATGGATTTTGTTGTGGATTTATAAAATTATTACTTAGTTACTTTCAATTACTGTGAGGTTCAGATGAATTGACGAATATGGTCCTCTCAAGTAAACACTTTTGTATTAAGCTAAAATCTTCATGCTAGCACCATTCAGTTATTAATGTTATAGCAATGTCTACTTGTCTACTATATATTGTGTTTTTTGTTGCAGACTGTAAATAATGTTTTGTGATTCTGTTAGACATGTCCGTGATAGCTACTTAGCTAACATGTTATGGTAAAGATGTATATGGCTCATTTAAACTAGCTGTAGGAACAATTCATTGATATTTTATTAATGAATAGTATTTTATTATGTATAAAAAGTTAAAAAACCAAACATTTACATTCTTTCTAGACAAAACTAACATTTCTATATAAGAAACAGTGAGAAAACCTAAAATACACCTACCTAAAACGGAATTATTTTCTAAATGATCTGTACAACTGAAAATTTGAAGTTTTCATTGATATTTTTCTGTTATTATGGTGATTGTAGTCGTGGTAATGAACTCTAGATAAAGCCCACATCAGAACAAAGGGTCAAAAGGTCAAAGGTGTACGTAACAAGTGACAAGAACATAACACTGACTGCTGCCGTGTGACATTAAGTAATGATGTGTATTATATATATATATATATATATATATATATATATATATATATATATATATATATATATATATATATATATATATATTTTATCCATACTTTACATTAAGAGGATGGATAATGGGGTACTATGTATGCATGTGCATGCGCGCAGGCACACACACACACACACACACACACACACACACACACACAGTAAAAGGTCCATGAGTATAACATATTTTTTACCCTGATCTAAACTCCATTAATCCGTTTGTAAAGATGACCAGCTGCCACTCCTGTGATGTGTTGGTGCAGTCCGTTGTGTCCGTGGGTCCGGCCCCCGATAGGTACACCCGCCACACGTCCTCCAGCCCAGCTGCCGTGGCCGCGTAGCCCCCGTCCCGGTCTAAAGTGCACCGCACTGGGAAGTACCGATCCAGGACCGCCAGCACCGGGTCGGGGGGGTTGGCCGGCCCCGCCTCCAGCTCCGGCTGGAAGGAGGCGAGGAGGCGGCAGGGAGCCAGCCTGGGGGTCCGTAGCTCCAGGACCTGTGTGAGGAACGCGGCCGTGTCGTGCAGCAGAGCCGAGAGGTGCGCCCCCTGATGGAAGCCTCCTCCTCCCTGGCCGCAGAGGAAGCTCTGGAGGCGGTCCACGACGACCAGGGAAGGTGCGGTGGGCGAGGTGTTGGCGGGCTCGTGGAGGCTCGCCACCTGCTGGAGAAGCTCCTCCACCGTCGGCGGATAGCAGAACTTGATCATCTGAAAGCGATACGTGAATAAATGATGAAATTGGAAGATAATAAAGTCAAGACAGTGAATGAGTTGTGTGGATATTAGCACTATTGAGATGGATTAGGGATGGAGGGAACAGTGACAAGCTGTGGCTTTATAAACCGTTTATTTTAGATAAACGTTGTGCTCTTCAAGAGCAGTTCATCTGGAGATGAACAATAAGTTAGTAGAACAACTTCACTCCATGCAACTGTCCACTAAGCTGGAGTTAACCTTATGTTAACAAACACATTACCTTCAAGCTTTCGGGGCTGAGGTTAGGAAGGCAGCTCTGCACAGACAGAGGAAGGCTCTGGATCGGACTTGGAGTGAAGAACAACACCTTCATGTTCATCCGGGAGGCGGCGGTCAGCGCGGCCAGCAGCAGCACGGAGCGACTCACGCTGCCGTCGCCCACCAGCAGGGCACTGGACGACAGACCGCCGCCAACATGCGTCACCTGGCCGCTTTTCGCAACATACGTACTAAAGACGTGTGTTAAGATGTCGACCATGCTGTCAGGGGACGCATCAGAGACATACGTCAATCACATAACATGACATAACATGACGTGTGATATTTCTGTTTACGTTTGACAAGTGCCTGTCCGTTACGGCAACGGTCCGGGGGGAAAGGGGAACATTAATACAACGTTCCGCTAAGCGTGATTCACTAAATGTGTGTTTGTATTGAAATGTATCTTTATAATCTCGGTACGCTCTCATGTGGAATTTACTATTTTTATAATTTATTTAATATTATATATTTTTTATATTTCCTTGTAAGATTTCTCAAAACGTAAGTGTGAAAATATTTTTTTATTGAAAAAAAGAAGTGTGCATACAACGCCAGTACAACACTGAGCAGCAACATACATCAAAATAAAATACACCGATTAATCCACAAATTGGACTGAATAGTAACATTTGTAAGACAAGGGAGATTTGGTGACGCGTCCTGTTACTTTCGACGTCACTTCCGCAACACAATCACAACACAGCAGGTGCTGTGTAGTAGACGCCGAGATGGCGGATCTCTATGCAGGGCTAGAGTCTCCCCTGGACAAAACTAACGGTGTTTTGAGGCGTTGCAGGGGCCGACCCCGGCTCACTGACACCGACCGGGCCCAGCGACGTCTGGAGTCGCGGAAGAAGTACGACGTGAGGCGGGTGTACCTGGGGGAGTCGTACCGGCGGTGGAGCGACCTCCGCGGCCGGACCAGTCTGAGTGACGCCGGGCTGGCGGAGTATCTGATCCTGCTGGACTCGACCTACGGGGACAAACACCCCGGGTACGTCTCTGTGCCGTGTGTTATGCAGCTTATGTGGACACTGTTTAAATGTATCTTCATGCTGTTATCGATCATCTGTATTGCTCTTCGAACTGTTGTAAACGATATAGGTGTACACCGAATCAATTGGTTTTTGCCGTAGCATTTTAGACTGTCGATTTTATTTGAATGAAACAGTCTTGTCACTCTGGTGGTCTATATATTCTACCACTACACAGGCAGGATAATGATTAAGTCATGGCAGGATTGTGTGGATGGTGTTTGACTCCCAGCCGAAAGGTCCTGGCTTCAATCCCCAATGTCTGCAATGTTCCTGAGCAAGATTCCCTAACCTCTACCTGCTCCTTAATGACCCCTAACCCCTACCTGCTCCTTAATGACCCCTAACCCCTACCTGCTCCTTAATGACCCGTCTCTGTACTGTCTAACTCCTACCTGCTCCTTAATGACCCGTCTCTGTACTGTCTAACCCCTACCTGCTCCTTAATGACCCGTCTCTGTACTGTCTAACCCCTACCTGCTCCTTAATGACCCGTCTCTGTACTGTCTAACTCCTACCTGCTCCTTAATGACCCGTCTCTGTACTGTCTAACCCCTACCTGCTCCTTAATGACCCGTCTCTGTACTGTCTAACCCCTACCTGCTCCTTAATGACCTGTCTCTGTACTGTACTGTTGTACCTGAACGTTATTATATCATTATAATTCTCTGTGTTACAGGGAGAAGATTGCCTCTGAACTTCCCGGAAAACACAAAAAAGGTGGGCAGCACACGTAGCACACAAGTTACAATAATACAACCTCCCACCACCCAGATGTATGGTAGGTAGAACAGCCTACCACCACCCAGATGTATGGTAGGTAGAACAGCCTACCACCACCCAGATGTATGGTAGGTAGAACAGCCTACCCCCTACCCAGTGGACTGTACCAACTGGTAGTCTGAGCTGTCTATTATGCATCCGGGTGGATACTCCCACTTGTGATGTCACTAATGGGTAGACCTTTAAATGGCTTGTGATGGCTCTTCAACTCTTCACTCCAGGGAGGAGAGAGGAAGGCAGCAGCCTCCAGGGCCTGGTCTCCTGGTACCAGGACCACAGCCACAGCTGCCCCTATGAGCCCCGGCTACGACGCCTGGAGCCGCAGCCCGGCTTCGCCACCGCTGCCACCTGGCACTGCTCCGCCGAACACTCCTTCCTGCAGTACCTGCTCCTGCCACCGGGAGACACCAGCGAGTCAGAGCCTGAAGGAGCGGTGGAGGGATACGGAGAGAGAACAACAATTACTAACATAGTGCAGGATAACGGCATGGTGACCCGGAGGAGAAGGAAAGAGGTCCAGGAAGGTATGGAGAAACATGGCTGAATGCTGTGAGGTTGCCGTGTATATGTGTGTATTTGGGGTTGTTTCTGTTTGTCTGCTGGTTAAACACATTGATATCACAAACATGTCAAGTAGCGTAACATGCTACACATCCTAACAAGCTCAATACCCTAAAATGTTAAAATACTGAAACATGCTAGGTAGCCTAAAATACTACCCTAAAGTACCCTATCATGCTAAGTTACTAAGACCCCAACCAGGACCCTCTCTCTGGGAGACATCAGTGTTAACCACGAGCCACCGTCATGCTATGTATGACACTAAAAGAGTTCTGAGGTATCTTTCATTTTGTTTTTAGACGTGGGTGAACATCCAGACATCTGCGGGGACCACCAGGCCTCTGTCCTGGACCCCCTGCCCGCTCCAGAGGCTCCCTCCAGGGTTGCCCCCCCGGCGGAGCAGCCCGTCTGGGAGGGGGACCCGGAGAGTCAGAGGAGCGTCAGACAGACCGGCAGCGTAGAGCCGGCCTTCCACCCAGCGGGGGAGGGCGTGCACCCCGAGGAGCAGCAGGAGGAGAACCGGAGGAGAGAGGAGCACACGGGAGGAGAAGGTGGTTGTGGGGGAAAGGAGGTGAAGTTTGAAGAGGAACTGGAGATAACGGCTGGCAGTTACGCGTGTGTTGTCATGGCGACAGCCCTGACGGACAAGCTGGAGAAGGCGGAGCCTGCTCTGTCCCACCAGGGGGCAGGGCTAGGAGCGGAGTCTGAGCAGGCCGAGCTGTTCGAGTCTCAGGGGCTCCAGACCATGATGGACGGCTGCCAGATCCAGGGTCAGAGGTCATCGCTGGAAGGCTCCCAGGTAACCGATGACATCGCCACTTTAAGGGCCCTATGTCACCACCAGGTGTCGCCCTCTAGTGACATCACACATGGAATTGTCCACCCAGGTGTGTGATAGGTAGATAGATGTCTTGGTTAATCAACATCAACACCTGGTGGCCACACCAGGTGTTATATTTAGATTATATTTTATTTATATTACCATGGAGTTCAATTATTTTATTGGATTTCCCTGTGATATCACGCACCTGCTCTACAAAGCATGCTAAAAAAAAAAAGAAATATTGATTTTGGGTTCAATATGGAAATAGTGTCTGTCACAATTGGTCTTTTCAAGTTGGAAAGGGCAGTGCGGAAAAACTTCCAAATCTAAAATGCAACAAAAGTACACAACCTGATCACCTTAAACTGTCTATAGAGTGATCTTCCTAGTCAGAGTGAGTGGGCGGGCCTAACATTCCCACCAATCACAGCACTGCGGTGTCCTCATCACACCAATTCTTTCCCTGTGGTAGTTGATAATCATCACAGGGCCGGGCTACGAGGCCCTGGCCACCGAGGGTCTCCAGCTCAACATGGCCCCCGGGGACATGGAGGAGGTCACCTGCACTGTCATTGAGGGCGTGGCCTACAACCAGGTCTGCCAATCAGACGCAGAGCTCAGGGAGGCTGAGGAGGACGAGGACGACGAAGAATCCATCTCAGGTCGGTTGGTCATTGAAAGCTTGAGAGAGTGGACACTCGTTAGTGGACACCCGTTAGTTAGCTATTGGTTGGTTAGTCAGTTAGTGAACTAGTTAGTGAGGAATATACATGAATTGGATATGAATTAATATTACCATTAATTACTATTAATATTAATATTCCTGACATTTCTTTAATTTGGTGCCAAATCCATTAATATTGCCAATAATTATTGTGTGTGTGTGTGTGTGTGTGTGTGTGTGTGTGTGTGTGTGTGTGTGTGTGTGTGTGTGTGTGTGTGTGTGTGTGTGTGTGTGTGTGTGTGTGTGTGTGTGTGTGTGTGTGTGTGTGTGTGTGTGTGTGTGTGCTCGCTCTACAGTTGGAATAGATGCCTTCCCTGTGAGCAGCTGAAAGAATACTGAATAACCACCAGAGGTGTTGTTCCTCCCCTGCAGGTCTGAGTGAGAAACACGTCCTGGAACCCACCGCTGAACATCTGGAGTCCAGCTGTGAGCAGGAGCTGTCCCGTGGCCTGAGCAGGTATAAACACCAACATGTACATCATAAATATACATAAAGACGTGTCAGTTTAAAGCAACAATTGGATGCTCTTGTTAACCACGGGTCCTGTCAGCAGGTCCAGGAGGAGCCGGCGTGGCCCGGTCATCGAGGCGGATGGCATGTTGAAGATGTTCCACTGCCCCTACGCCGGCTGCAGCCAGGTGTACGTAGCCATCAGCAGCTACCAGGTAACCACATACCCGCCCATCAAATACATGCTGACCCTCTGTTTGGTTATGAAGCAACCCATTTCTGACCTCCCATTCACTAGCACTGAGTCTACAGAAATTGGATATTAAGCCAAATATGCAAAATGGATAAAAGCGTCTAATGCTAAATAGTAAAGAGTGATAGAGTTCTAATACTAAATAGTAAAGAGTGATAGAGTTTGAATGCTAAATGGTAAAGAGCGATAGAGTTCTAATGCTAACTAGTAAAGAGTGATATAGTTCTAATGCTAAATAGTAAAGTCTAATGCTAAATAGTAAAGAGTGATATAGTTCTAATGCTACATAGTAAAGAGTGATAGTTATAATGCTACATAGTAAAGAGTGATAGTTATAATGCTAGATAGTGAAGAGTGATAGAGCTCTAATGCTACATAGTAAAGAGTGATAGAGTGATAGAGCTCTTCTCTGCAGAACCACGTGAACCTAGTGCACCGGAAGGGGAGGACCAAGGTGTGTCCCCACCCAGGCTGCGGGAAAAAGTTCTACCTGTCCAACCATCTGCACCGTCACATGATTATCCACTCAGGTGAGGTTCACCTGTACCTGGCTTATCAGAGACCTCCTGTCTGATGCCATGTCCACACTGTCGGTTAAATGTGTAGAAGCGACTTTTTGACCCTCCGTCCACCACCAGTGGATTCATCTGAAGATGTCGGGCTTGTGGTGCTGTGTGGATGAAAAAGATTACAATATTTAAAATGACGTATTATTGTGATGTGGTCCAGATATTAGCATCCGGCTGAAGTAGTCTGGGCATGTGCAGAGCGAAGGCATGAACTGAAGCGGCGAAAAGGCTGTTATAGTGTCTTCATAACCTTCTGGTGTGATGTCGTGCTGCAGGGGTTCGAGACTTCATCTGTGAGACGTGCGGGAAGTCATTCAAACGCAAGAATCACCTGGAGGTTCACCGGCGGACCCACACCGGGGAGACGCCGCTGCAGTGAGTCACCGCGCGCCCTTACTGACACACGCAAAACCTTTAGTTTAAAAACACCTTTTTAAAATGATCCATCTTTACAGTGAAGTATTAATAATAGTATAATAATAAAACTAGCTGTCCAATATTTAGAGAAAAAAAAGAATATCGACCATTTATATCTGGAGAATAAAAACACAAAACATAGTTTGAAGAGATCTAGCTATGAAATGACATTCCTTAGATGTATCGTAAGATAAAAGAATGTTCTCAGCAATATTCTAAATAAGCCATCAACTGTTTGGTTCCAGGTGTGAAATCTGTGGCTACCAGTGTAGGCAGAGGGCCTCGCTCAACTGGCACATGAAGAAACACACGACGGAGGCGCAGTACAACTTCACCTGCGAACGCTGCGGCAAAAGGTTCGAGAAGCTGGACAGCGTCAAGTTTCACAAGCTGAAGAGCCACCCTGACGAGCAGACCTCCTGAACCATGGTACCACCAGAACACCCTGACGAGCAGACCTCCTGAACCATGGTACCACCAGAACACCCTGACGAGCAGACCTCCTGAACCATGGTACCACCAGAACACCCTGACGAGCAGACCTCCTGAACCATGGTACCACCAGAACACCCTGACGAGCAGACCTCCTGAACCATGGTACCACCAGAACACCCTGACGAGCAGACCTCCTGAACCATGGTACCACCAGAACACCCTGCAGCAGACCTCCTGAACCATGGTACCACCAGAACACCCTGACGAGCAGACCTCCTGAACCATGGTACCACCAGAACACCCTGACGAGCAGACCTCCTGAACCATGGTACCACCAGAACACCCTTGACCACCAGAACACCCTGACGAGCAGACCTCCTGAACCATGGTACCACCAGAACACCCTGACGAGCAGACCTCCTGAACCATGGTACCACCAGAACACCCTGCAGACCTCCTGAACCATGATACCACCAGAACACCCTGACGAGCAGAGCTCCTGAACCATGGTACCACCAGAACACCCTGCAGACCTCCTGAACCATGGTACCACCAGAACACCATATGGAAGGATGACTGTGGGGGTGATGGGAAATGTAGTATTCTCAGTCCTCAGATGAACATCCAATCCAATCCAACTCTATTTATAAAGCACATTTAAAACAACACAGTTGACCAAAGTGCTGTACAATCAATCAATCGTAAAAACTTAAAAACAACTCTCATACTGAGTTAAAAGCCAAGGAGTACAAATGTGTTTTGAGGCGAGATTTAAAACCAGACAATGTAGGGGCCAGCCTCACATGTAGAGGCAGCTCGTTCCAGAGTCTGGGGGCTTCAACTGCAGAAGCGTGATATCCCCTGAGCTTAAGCCTTGCCGTAGGTACAACCAGGAGCAACTGGTCAGCGGACCTGAGTGACCTTAATGGAACATATCGCTGTAAAACATCAGAGAGATAAGGTGGAGCTAGCCCATTTAATGATTTGTAAGCAAACAATAAAATCTTAAAATTAATCCTAAAACGTATAGGGAGCCAGTGGAGGGAGGCCAGTACGGGGGAATGTGCTCTCGCTTGTTCCTGTTAAAAGACGAGCTGCAGCATTCTGGACCAACTGCAAGCCTGAGAGAGAGGCCTGGATAACACCAACATACACATTGCAGTAGTCAAGTCGGGTCATGATAAAAGCATGTATAACCCTTTCAAAATCGCCAAACGATAAAAAAGACGACCTTCGATAAAAGCCTCAGCTGGAAAATTTAAAAATCACGAATTTAAAATCACAGTCCATTATCACACCCAGATTTTTTACAGTGGGTTTTACATATGATTCCAGGGAACCCAGGTCCATATGAAAAGCGTCACAGGCACTACTGGGTCCAAACATCAGGATTTCAGTTTTACTGTCATTAAAATTTAAAAAGTTTGAGGCCATCCAAGCTTTGATGTCCTTGAGACAGTCCATCAAAGGTTTTAAATAGTTAGCATCTTTCTGTTTTAAAGGCAAGTAAATCATGGCAGATGAACATCTCTCACAGACCATCCAGGGTGCAGCCAGGACACCATATAGTCTGATGGATGATGGGAAATGTAGTATTGTAGTCCTCAGATGAACATATCTGAGACCATCCATGATACCACCAAAACGCAGTATGCTGTGAACAACGATGATGGGAAGTGTAGTTTTGTAGTCGTCAGACTGACTCCAGTCCTCCGTGTTGAAGATACTGGTATATTGAAGTATGGTACTGTTGTAGTACTGCTGTATCTGTGGTCCGCATCCCCAGGGGGCGCCATACTCACAGGTGAAAAGTGGCCCAGTCGACTTGACTTCTGGTTCGTATCGTCGGGTCTTCAGAATGTTAAACATCTAACAATCTGGTTCTAATTTTAACAAATACCCGGGTTTGGGTATTTGTTTGAGTTTTTTTTTGTTTTGTTATGCTAGTAGTCGTGGTGTTCGGTGGCCTGGTAGTCAGACGTGTGGGTGGTGGTTGTACCGCCAAGACGACGGTGTCTGTTCTGGACTTTCACACTAACATGTCTACCTCCGCCCACGGGGACGCAGGGTTCTCCTTCTGATGCTTCAGTCCACTATTTTGTACTCTTCTATTTATGAATGTGTCGGGGGTGGTGTAGGCCTATGTTCAGAGGATTTATGAATGTGTGTCGGGGGTGGTGTAGGCCTATGTTCAGAGGATCTTTATGAATGTGTGTCGGGGGTGGTGTAGGCCTATGTTCAGAGGATCTGTTTTATGGAGGATCTTCCCCTGTTGGCTGATGTAATTAATAACTAATATATGTAAACATGACAAGTTCATATTGTACAGTATTTCTGACACTTGAAAAAGGCCAGTAAAAGTGTGTTACAAGTACTTGTGTAATGTTGTGTGCTCCTTTTGATTGGTGTGGGGAGATGAAAGGGGAAAGCAGAGGGTCATGTGACCTAAGGTGGGTCCAGGTATGTCATGAAGCACTACTTCACTGTTATGTAGCAGACGTTTAAGTGCTAGATACCCTACCTGCTCCTTAATGACCTCTGACCCCTACCTGCTCCTTAATGACCCGTCTCTGTACTGTCTAACCCCTACCTGCTCCTTAATGACCCGTCTCTGTACTGTCTAACCCCTACCTTCTCCTTATTATCATTTGAGTGTAGTCTGTTATAAATGCCATAGCCATCTGTCAGCTGTTAGTGAGTGAAATGCTCTGTGAGAATATCTGTTTCTAGTTCACTGTACCTGCCTCTGTAGATCTTAGACCGCTCATTTCTGACCAATCAGGGCATCTCTTCCCTGATTGGTTGTGGGAATCCATATTGCCTGTCAATCACATGCACACAGAGTATATAGTATACAGAGTATACTCAGTCAACAGTATACAGAGTATACAGTATACTCAGTATACAGAGTATATAGTATACAGAGTACAGTATACAGAGTATATAGTATACACAGTATTTTGTATACAGGACCTAAGGTACCATCAGGGTGTGTGGGGGAGGAGGAGGACACAACACAGGGTCACAGAGCAGCATGTGGTCGACCTTATAAAGCCTCCAGGCCTTACCTGAATGGTTGCATTATGTCAGCTGACCCTCTTAGCTCCGCCCACCAGATAGGCAAATAACCAGAGAACCAGCAGACAGAGAGGAGCATATTTTGTAGTATTTTTACTAGGTTCAGAGTAAATGTTATATTATGTTATATTTATTTATGAGTAAATACATTTTACTACTGATTTACTACTTTTACTTTGCGTGTATGTATGCGTGTGTGTGTTTGTGCGTGTGTGTGATGTAGCCATGGTTTGCTGTGGTGGAGGAGAGGGAGGGGAGGGGGCGTGGTCTCCCTCAGGTGGGGGGAGGGGGCGTGGCCTCCCTCAGGTAGGAGCAGCAGAGCGCTCTGGGGAAGTTGATCTGCTGCTTGACTAAACACAGGCTCCGCCCACAGCCCACAGCCCTAAAACCCACGGTCAGCCCTGTGAAGATCAGAGAGAGAGAGAGAGAGAGAGAGAGAGAGAGAGAGAGAGAGAGAGAGAGAGAGAGAGAGAGA
>OOFB01035277.1:9314-20833 GCA_900323305.1 Trachyrincus murrayi | reverse complement strand
TGATGTAATGGCCATTAAGAAAAGTCAACACACACACACACACACACACACACACACACACAGACACAGAAGCAATAAACAGGGTGTAAAACTCACACTAGCCACATGGTAAGGTGACGGTTGGCTGTAAGGTCAAATCAAGTCATGTTATCGGTAACTGTGACGGCATGAATGGCTTGTATCGTTTTAACTAATTTTTATGGCTTGTCTAATGTCTTGGTAGGTGGCCGTAGATGCTCAGCCAGTTTGACGGACAATCTCCGCTGTTGTTCTGTTGATCTTCTGCATATTTTCACTCACCAAGAGCTTGTGAACACAACATGAACGATATGGAGTTTCACATTTACTTCAACAAAAGTGCAGGATAACCACAGACTGTAGACATTGTGAAGAAACACATGGGATTCTGATGGGAATTGCTGATGTGTTGGTTTCAAACTCAGCTGTCACTTTGAAAGCGTTGTTCAACTGATAAAAGTGTGTGTGTATATAGTCAATAGCAGATATGACTAGGCCTATATCATATCTATGATCAAATTAGACACAAAGTCTCATTTCAAGTCTTAGGTGTATCAGAGCAGTGTCATTTATTTTGTTTCCCTGTATTTGCCATTGTTTTGCCTTCTCTGTGTGAAGCCAACTTGCATAATGGGAAGCTAAAAGCAGAATCTCATAAACCCATAAAACAAAATGGCTGATCCTTCCTCACTGACAAAAACAAAAGGGCAGTCTCTACTTTTGGCCCCCCTCAGTGTTTTTGACTGCTGTGTGTGTGTGTATGTTTTTGTGTGTTTGTGCATGTGTATGTATGTATGTATGTATGTATGTATGTATGTATGTATGTGTGTGTGTGTGTGTGTGTGTGTGTATGCGCACACACACACAATTCAGAGAGACCCTCTGCCAACGAAGAGCAGTCAAAAACACAGAGGGGGCCCAAAAGTAGAGACTGTCCTTTTGTTTTTGTCAGTGAGGAAGGATCAGCCATTTTGTTTCACACACACACAACACAACACAACACAACACACCACACAACACAACACAACACACCACACCACACACAACACCGAGGGGTTTCACTATGACAACATGAACAATGTGCGGCAGGCCAGATCTAGACCCGGAAGCCAATCTACAAACACATCACTTAGTCCCAAGGCCAAAAAAAATAAAATATATATATGATCTCTAAATCAACAACTTACATAATGTCAAGAAGAAGATTGTCTATAGGATTGTGAATCGAATCTATTGAGAAGTAGCACACATCGTGGACATAACGACAGGTATGTCGTGTGAGCGGTGTACTAACGAAGCCCGTCTGAAGTCACATCGGGGCTGCGCGTGTCCCGAGGTGCACGCGACCGGGACAATGCGCGCAGACGGGACAGCCCAACTCGTTCAATACGCGGTCGATCCTGCATTTCACTCTTACCGTTTTACTCCAACGGACTCTGGCATTTTATCCGATTCCCCCAAAAACGGTTAAACCACCGTCGATATTGTCCTAAATGGTCGATTTATTGTTGTTTATTTCTGACGTGCCACGACTGTGGGAACCCGAAGTGATCTTGGCCCCGCCCCTCACCCCGAGTGACGTCTTCGTGTGGGTTCGCCTCTTTGTGTCAGCGGAGTTCCTTTTGTTTATCTCTGCCTCCATCTAGCGGCGCGGAGGAGCTACAACCGCACGGCTAGATCTCATACACTCACACACTCATGGTGTATGAGATCTGGAGTGTGCATTAGTGTATGTATGTGAGAGACATTTTATATGTAAGTGTCAAGGGGCTGTGTCCGAAATCACTCACTACTCACTGAGTAATAATAATAAAATTTTAATAATAAAACCTAAACACAGCCTGGGGTCTACATCATTTGGAAGGATTTGCGTACGTGTTTACACATTATGTGTATGAGAGTTTGTGTTTCCAGAAGGTGTCATAGATTATTTTAGGCCACTGAATGCAAAGTGTGCACTGACCCAGGTAGTTTGTTGTTCGAAGTTGAATAACCACATTGAATAGTAGAAAGCTTTATTGTAGTATTTCAACGGAACAACCACATTCTCGTGTGGGTGGGAATTCTTTGGCACTTCGGTTAAGTCGTTTTCTGACCACAATATGCAGTCAAGATACCTCATGTGTCCTTCTTAGTTTTCTCTTTGTCATTGGCATATTATATGGAAGACAGGGGTTTCCTACTACAAACTGGGTTGGACACACTGTGATCTACACAGGATAACACTTAATAATTTAGTCAAATTCATCATCTGACATCAGAACACAGTAGCCTACTCTCTCGGTTAGAAACTGTACCAAAAATCATATCAAGAACAGGCATTAGTGGGGTTTATAGTTTTTAATATCAGATCTCCATATTCAAACATAGTGATGTCATTCAGCCGTTTACTTGAACCAGTATAGACGCAGGTGAGGGCATGTGTGTGCCGTGATGTGCATATCTGTCAATAAATTGGTGTGTGTGTCAGTTGATGCATAGTTTATTAACAGAAAATCTTACATAAATGACGTGCTTTGTGGTGATTGTAAAATCTGGAATGTAAAACAAAACACAACGACAAATCAGTTAACAAAAAAGTCTGTTTCTCTTTTGCGTATAGCTGCTTTTCAGAACAAGGCATTGTGGGTAAAGAGCGGTCAAAGTTCTGGGGCTCCGGACGTGTTTTCTCTGGACGCTAACGTGGACTGTGGTGTTTCTATAGGTAACTTTTGTTGTCCATTACTAGAAGCTGCTGGATCCAGCGCAAAAGAGGAAAGAAGTATTGGAGGATGAAGGAATTCATGCTTGAACAATATTGTACTTTAGTACATGTTTTAGTTTAGAGCAAAGTTACAGAGATTATCCAGTTCAGTCAAGGCAATTAACACAGTAAACTAATCAAACTATGAATTATAATCTGATAATTATTAACTACAAAGTTTGCATTTAGTCCATGACTAGTTCATATTTAACATGAACCAGCTATGTTAAAATGGTAAGTGGCAACATTTCGTCCATAAAACGAGTCTACTTTTAACTGCCACTTTAAAATGTTGCCGGCATTAACTACCGCTAGTCTGCGTCGGGAGAGAGTGCATTTATATTTCAGACATTTTCATTGGATAGCACACAGACAGGAAATAAATACAATAATCATCTTGCAGACATTTTACATGAAATAAATTAAGCAATAAAACAATTACTGAAATTTTAAGGGCAAAGTCGAAGGGTAACTAGTCCCAATACTGCCGAAATGTCCTGTCATCTGTTAACTGCCATTTTCAATCAGTTATTATTATTGGCCCATTGCGTTTCACCTATTGGGTGTTATTTGTGCAAGTTCCCCTATAACCATGTAATAGCAGCAGTCCTTAGCACCATCATATTTCCCTCTGTTACAAGAGAATGCCGCACCATTTAAACGCTCACACAAAGGGTCGTTTTTCATCCAACTAGCATATATTCAACGTTTCCATCCTTAACCCGTGACTTTCATATCTAATCTTTCCCTCACAATATTCTCCTTTATGGGGCCACACCTCTATCTGAGCCATCACATACAGCAGCAGTAGCAGTGGCTATGTTGCTCGGTCTAATCGTCCTGTTCTGGCCTCTTGAAAACATTGTCCATCTCTGAACAGGTCACACAGAGGGTATTCCACAGTGTGTTAAGACGCATCATGTAGCTTTATGATACATTATGGAGCTTATGAGACTTGTCACAGTCTAGATAGAGGAGATGATGTGAGCTTCTCGTTGCCATGACAGCAAAACAAATGCTGGGGATGGCGAGGATGCTGACCCGGTGCTGCTAGTGTTCCAGTTTTACTCGAGGCGTGTCCAATACCAACATGCACATACAAGACACGCGTACGATGCGCGTTATTAGGACACCTCAGGTAGCTCTATACTTGGGTGTTTGTGCCCGAACCAAAAACCAACAACATATAAACAATGACTCCATAACATTAAAACAGGGAGGGTGGCGTTGTTGTTTTTGCATCATTAAAACAGAAGGTTGTGTTAATTCCAGTTCTAGCTCCAGGCGGTCAGGAAGGGTCAGTTTAAACACGAATGCAAATATAAAGATAAGGAAGACGCATCGGCAGCCGTTTCCCTGTGTCTACAGGCAGGAGAGATACTGTGGACGGTTCACGAGGCCAATCCATGAACTCACTTAGTAACTAAAGTCAATTCAAATTGCCATCTGTCACCCTACACACCTTGAGCAATCTTTTTTCAGTAAATAATGGGCCGAGTTAAGAGTGGAGCAATGGTATTGTCAAGGCTTAAGACAATACTGGGAAAGGATCATTATGTGCAAAAAATGTGTTGTCCAGGCAAAAGAGGAAAAAATAAATCCACAAAAAAATCTTGGGATAGTGCATGTATGTGTATGTGTGTGTGTGTGTGTGTGCGTGTGTGTGCGTGTCAGTGCATGAGCATTTAAACTGCAAGTGAAATGTGTTACTTTTACTAAGTGAGCGAGTGTTTGTTCGAGTCCACGCGTATTGTTCATTCATGAGTATAGTGATGAAGTACTACCGGACAGTGAGCTGAAATGTACAGCTAGCGGCCATTTTGGAAGATGCTCTCTGTCTTCAGTGTTCATACTGTTGGACCCACAATGCATCGGGG
This sequence comes from Trachyrincus murrayi, assembly GCA_900323305.1. Taxonomy (NCBI): domain Eukaryota; kingdom Metazoa; phylum Chordata; class Actinopteri; order Gadiformes; family Macrouridae; genus Trachyrincus; species Trachyrincus murrayi. The sequence goes on along the minus strand of OOFB01035277.1, from coordinate 16,195 downwards.
CACCGTCCCCCCCCCCGGGACACTTTGGACAAACCAGTGAAGACTATCACACGAAATCAAAACCCATTGAAGTGTGAAAAGTTCCCCCTTCGACCGCAGACATTCAATAGTTTCAACTGCAGCTTCTATGTACAACAGAAGTATCTATATATATTAATCTTCGTCAGTCTCTGTAGTCGTTTCTTCTTCTTCTTCTTCCTCCTCTTCCTCCTACTACTGCGTGTTCTTCCACACACGCGGGCGGTGGCTGTCCTCTAGTATTCATAGAGTATTTTCCATTATTTACAGTATAAATTACTACACAGTCTTGTGATAAAATAAATAACATTTAATACATTGGCCGTGGCGTTTGCAGTGTCTCTAACACGGGGTGAGGGGTGAGGTAAAGGAGGGAAGTAATGGAGGAGAGAGATGGATGGACCGTTTGTTCCTTGGTGGTTCTTGGCTCCATGAGAGGAAGAGACCCAGAAGTCAGGGACCCCCGTCACCCTGTGTTGTTGTTGCTGCTGCTGCTGCTTTGATGGGGGTGGGGGTGGGGCCTAGGTATGTGGGTGTGGCTCCGACAAGAGGGCGGGGCCAACGAGGGTGGGCGTGGTTCAGGCGAGTAGGCGTGGCCCAGGTGAGAGTAAGTGACGGGGAGGGGGGGGTGAGAGAGGGCTAGGGTAGGGTCCAGAGGGTCTGTAGGAGCACTGAGGCGGGTCACCAAGGTGGTTAACACTGACAACGGTATGCAGGGTGTGGTGGTGGTGGTGGTGGTGGTGGCGGTGGTGGTGTCACGACGGGCGGGAGAGACAACTGAAGAGGCAGTGGAGAAGGGGCCCGGGGCAGCAATGACCAGCGGGAGGGAGGGATGGATGAAGAGAGGCAGGGAGGGATGGATGAAGAGAGGCAGGGAGGGGACAGGTTACCCCCCAGCTATACCACCGTGCCGCTGGGAGAGTTGCCGTTTTGTGCTGTCAAGTTCTGGAGGGCAGAGAGGGGGGGGGGGGGGGGAGGAAGATCACGTTAGTGGAACAAGAAACCGCCCCGCGGTTCAGGAGTAATCCAGACATCGCACATTAGAAAGGGAAACAATGGTGTGAAGATCTTGGTTCCACAATGACGCACAGAGAGAGATTAGTGACGAGGAACTACAGAAGACCGTGTTCGTTCACTATCTATCTATCTATCCTTACTCTGCGTTCTGTTTAAATCTTCGACATTAAAAAGCTCAGTCAAAATGAGTCTAGTATAGAATCAGCAGTTTTCTCAATATCTCTTTTCTCATTAGTCTTCCAGCATCGTCCCGTTGCAGCCAACCTACATCTTAATGTGTTAATATATGCACTAAATAAAACCTTTACTCATTTAAAGTTGTACCTATAATATCCACAACGTTTTGACACTTCAAATGTAGTACATGCTTGGTATAACTTTGGTACAAACCCTGATGCATATCTGTGACGGTCTGTTTCTAGCTTCTTGACTGAGTTGTGTGACTGCGTTTGATCTCACCCTCATCAGCACCGTTAGCATGACATCAGCACCGTTAGCATGGTTAGCATGACTAAGGACCAGAAGTAGCGGCCGACTCACCGCCTTGCCGGGCCGAGCCCAGGTGCAGATGAGGCCCTCCTGGCAGGCGGTGATGATGCAGTCGTCCATGAACACGAGCACGGTGAGCCTCTCGTGGGCGATCTTCTTGCACACCAGCGGCTCCAGCAGCGGCACCTCGTGCATGCGCGGGCACAGCGTGGTGCCCAGCACCTTGGCGGCGTCCAGCCGGCTGCTGCGCGGCGCCACGTTGATCTTGTCGTTGCTCTTGCTGATGTTGCCCAGGCTGTGGTAGCGCTTGTGCTCCTTCTCCACGCCGCCGCCGCCGCCCCCGCCCCCGCCGCCCGACCGCTCCGACTTGCGGTCCTGCAGCGACAGCGTGGCGAAGCGGCCGATGCTGAACGGCGTGCTGTTGCCTCCGCCCACGCCACCGCCGCTAACGCCGCTGACGCCGCTCCCTCCCCCGCCCGCTCCTCCTCCTCCTCCTCCACCTCCTCCTCCTCCTGCTCCTCCTCCTCCCCCGGTGCCACTTCCTCCGCCCTCTGTGGCGCCGGAGCCCTTGGCGACGTTGGCCACGGCGGGGTGGGGCAGGGAGTTGGAGCGGGACAGGGAGCGGGGTAGGGGGAGGGGCAGCGTGGGTGGGATGGCGCCAACGCTGGTGGTGGTGGTGGTGGTGGTGGTGGTGGTGGTGTTGGGGGGGTGGTGGTGTCCCTCCACCCCTCCTCCCACGGTGGCCGTGGTGCTGCCGGAGTGGGACAGCGAGGGCACCAGGGTGCTGGTGAGGGCGCGGGACAGCGGCAGGCGGGGGTACAGCACATCATCCGTCAGGTCCCACAGGCAGAACTGGGTGTCCTGGCCCACCGAGCCGAAGCGGTAGGTGACCGACGGAGAGCCCCCCTTGGAGCTGTGGCGCGACAGCCGGGACAGCGTGCTGCTGGTCCGGATGCGGCCAAAGTGCATGGAGGAGGCGGGAGGAACAGCGGCAGCGGGAGCAGGAGCAGGAGCAGGAGCAGGAGCAGGAGGTGCGGCGCCCTGGTGGAGGTCCTCCTCGCTGCCGCTCAGCTCCATGGGCTCCTCGTCCTCCAGGGAGGTGGTGAAGGGGTCGAAGGCCACCACGTTGACCCAGGACTTGTGGCCGTGACCGCGGGCGACCACGCGGCTCTCGGCGAAGGACCACACCGTCACCAGGTCGTCCTCGCCGCCTGTGGCCAGGTACTTCCCGTCGGGGCTCCACGACACACACAGCAGCCCGCCGAAGTAGCTCTTCATCACGCCCTGCAGCTCCATGGAGTCGAAGTGGAAGACACGCAGGCAGCCGTCCTGGCCGACGCACGCAACGTGCACGCCGTCGGGGGAGAAGGCAAACTCGTTCAGGCCGCCCTCGCCCACGGCCCAGCGCAGCAGCGGGTTGCGGGGCGTCTTGGTCTTGCAGGCGTAGACTGCGAAGCCTTCGCCCTGGCGGAGCAGGGAGTACTGGGGCGCGGCCGTCCCGCACGGGTGGTCCACGTTGTAGAGGTAGAGGTGGCCGCTGGCGTGCGAGGCCAGGAACAGGTTCTCGGACTTGGGGAGCCACTTGAGACACGTCACCTTGGACTTGTCTATCAACCTCTGGAAGATGGGGGGAGAGAGAGAGAGAGAGAGAGAGAGAGACATTAGGAGAGCATATGGAGAGAGAGATGGATAGAGAGATACATTAGGAGAAAGGTAGAGAGAGATGGTTTAGGAAGAGGGGAGGAAGAAAGTAAATTAAATAGATGGTCAGTCATAAAACACATAAAACGGAATGGCTGAAAGGGTGACGACAGCAGGTTTGGGAGAAGAGCAGAGAGCAGGAAGTAGAGGGACACTAGGAAGTTAGCTAGGAAATAGCTCTGTCATGCACATGTTTAGATTATAGAATATGAATTTCCATTCATACTGTAGTTTAATCATGGACGTGGTTATGATATCATCATATCATAACCACAAATCTTAATCTACATATAAACCTCAGAGACAGGAAGACACAGCGATTTCAATGAAAGATGGAGATTAAAAACATTTCAAAGTAAAAACGCAAATGAAAGCACATATTTCACAGTACAGAACACACCTTTAACACTTTAACAAATATTGAATTGGAATCCCATTTAACAGGATCTCCACAGAGATAGGCATCATGCTTCAAAGGGGAAGCTGTTAAAGTCTGTACTGTAGTAATAGAAACTTAATTTCCCACAATGCAACACTGACACGCTGGCAGAGCTCAGAGAGGTCCTGAGGCTGAATCTGCAGTTTCTTCACATTGGACCACTTAACTTGAGCTAAATCTGAACATTAGCACTACACACATGGTGGAGGTGGAGGGGTTGACTGATGGAATTGTATGCCGTGTATCACAAATCTCATTATGAATTCAACATCCTGTGAAAAGCATTCAACGTTTGGCGTTGAACGGCTTGTTACACGGAGATATATGGTCATTAATACTAAATCTCTGTTTTAAAGCCTGGTACCTGGAACCTAATGGACCCTATATTCTCATTTAGCCTACATAAATGTGTATCACTATTTGACCATGTGTTCAATTCACTATTAGCAATAGCTTGTATCCAAAGGGATATACAGTGAATTCAGATACATGTAGGGGGTACCTATAGATAGACTCATTTATTCTAATGTATTATTATTAAATTAACCATTCTTTAGAGTTATAGTACAACGAGCTGCTGTGTGGCATAATAGCATCTATTAGCATACCATAGAACAACACCACTCTGTTAGCTTCCGTCAAGACAACAAATGTGTCTTCATAATGCTAAGCTAATGTGTATACACAGACACATAGACAAGCTCATAACTAATGTGCATGTCCACATACAGATACATCCCACACACACACACACTCCAACACACAGGAAGGGTAATGTGGCACACATACACATGAAAACATACAGACGTTCAGATGTTCAGACACATATAATAACACACACACACGCGCGCACACGCACACGCACACACACACACACACACAAGACTAGCTTGGTGGGTTATTTTTTGAAAAATATATTTCTGTCAGAAATCACTCATCATAGATTTAACCATCTATTGCATGAAATGGTAATACGCTTTAGTGTACGTGCGTTTCATTGGACCGCGTTACCTGTCAGCTGATAGGCGGGGCATGATTAGAGTGTCCCGCCAGAACTAGCTCCGCCCATAAGTCTTATACCTCAAGTATGCCATTACAAGTCCCCAGGCTAGCTGTCCACTGCAGACAATGTACACCAAAACACACGGATGAATGGATATACACCCTTTTATGCCTCTTTGCATGTGCACACTTGAGTTACGTTTTCACTCTCTCTCTCTCTCTCATGCATGCATGCACGCACGCACGCACGCACACACACACACACACACACACACACCTCCTCGTTGAAGAGTTTACTGGTCTCCTTCTTGATGGGGTCGAGGTACTGGACCTGCCCAGCCGAGAAGCCCACGATCAGGGCTACGCTCTCAGCCGTGGCCGAGTACTGGTTGAAGTCGTGGCAGGTCGGCTGAGTCCCCTTATAGATCCTCTTGTCTATGGGTTTACTGAGGTCCACCGCCTGCAGAGGGAGAGAGAGAGAGAGAAGAGAGATTGAGAGAGACATATCATTTGAATTTGAGAGAGGGGGAGAGAGAGGCACCCAGAGCCCAGAGAGAGATAGGGGAGACAAGGAGGGGGGGGGTTAAATAGTGACTCACAATGACATGATATGCATATCCATTTTCCATATTAACGAGGCCATTATCCAACATTTCCAAGTCCAAAAATCGAAATGTGTGTGAGCTATGAATGCATCTCATCGTGATCTTTTATACTGCATCCGTGAGCACTTGGTGGGTAATGTTAAATCGAGTTATCAACGGATTTTCCACAGGCGTGGGGTTCAATTTCACACACAGAAAACACACAGTGTGCCCACTGTGTTACTCCCACTGTGTCTTACCGACACACACACACACACACACATGCAATATAACGGAATGGCGACGTGAATTAAAACACTCTATGAACCGCTTTACGACAACAGAAGGATAACAGAGGCTCGTAAAGTAGGGGTGATTGTGGCACTACAACCCACAAGTCTGTGAATGATTGTGAATATGTTCTTCATAAAAGATCAGTTCATTTCTTAGTAGTAGGTAGTAGTAGGAAGTAAATCATCCTTTTCACCTAGCAAGACTTTGGCACTCCTGTGATGATGATGATGATGATGATAATAATAATAACCTATAAATGTGCAATTTTCCGGTAGGCTCGGACATCGATCAGACACCAAACCGTGGACACGATTGATTATTTGTAATAACAAAGTATTGGTGACAATAACGACGACTAGGGACAGCTCGTAGAGGACCATCTCCATCATCCACAACGCTGGCTAGCCTAGCAGCAGCTACCACCGCGACCATCCACTCTGTCACGCACACCGAGGGGGGACACCAGTCTCACCTTTTTGATGTTCGTGTACGTATAGAAATATAACTCTCTGCCGATGTTGAAGCACACCCGCTCGGACTCCTCCCCCGGGTCCTCGGGCTGGAGCTTGACCATGGAGACCCGCACGGGAGGCAGGAAGCCCGCCGGAGAGGAGTTGGCTGCGGCATTGGAAGAGGCAGACCCGGGCCCCTGCTGCAGCAGACCTACCCCTCCGCCGGGTATCGAACCCGGTCCACCGCCGGGCCCCAGCGTGGCCCCGGCGGACGGGCCCCGCGGCGGGCCGCCCCGCTGCTGCGAGTCGGAGAGGGTGAGCAGCTTGTAGAAGCCCTCCCTGGTGCGGAACTGGGATTTAATCTCATTGATATCCTTCAGAGCGCCGCCATCTCCGGCCATTTTTAGTACAAACAAGCCGCACAGGAAACGGAGATTTTGACCTGGAAATAATCCTACGCCACAATGTGTAAAAAAAAAAAAAAAAAGAAAGAAAAAAACCTACAATGAAGATGGGAGCAGCGAAGAAGAAGAAGAAGAAGAAGAAGACGAGGAGCGTGCGAGCTCGGGAGGCAGCCGCGCGGTTCTGCCCATCAAACCGTGCTCACGTGTCCCTCCGACGCATTTTATAACAACAACAAGACGCCGCTGCGCGTGGAAAACCAGACGGGCGCGTAACATCTGCGACGGGGGTCGCTCGCGCTGCTCCGCCAACCAGTGCACGTGAATGAGCGGCGCCGACGCGTCGACGGCTGACCCACCGACTGACTCCGAGCCGCGCGCATTCAACCCGATGTCACGGGAAGGATGGTTTCATCCGTCCAACTTAGTTTTTGCACTGATGAGAATGATGATGATGATGATGATGAAAAGTAAAATACATCCT
>OOFB01035276.1:0-16367 GCA_900323305.1 Trachyrincus murrayi | reverse complement strand
TGTGTTGTGATTGAGACGTTTTAGAAGAAGACTGTACAGGTCTGGTGCTTGTCCCGGAGGGGACATACGTGTCTTTCTCTCTCTCTCTCTCTCTCTCTCTCTCTCTCTCTCTCTCACCCTCTCTCCCTATCTTTCTCTTCTCATCAGTTTTGGGGAAAACTGCTGACTACTGACCACTGGAAGTGAAATGACAGATATGTGCTGCTGACCACGGAGAGGAGCCGGAACCTGACGTTCTCCTCATCTCTCCTTCTCTCTCTCTTTTCCTTCTCTCCTCTCCTCATCTCTCCTCTCTCTCTATTTTCCTTCTCTCCTCTCCTTGTCTCTCCTTCTCTCCTCTCCCTTCTCTACTCTCCTCTCCTCGTCTCCTTCTCTCTCTTTTCCTTCTCTCCTCTCCTCATCTCCTTCTCTCTTTTCCTTCTCTCCTCTCCACTCCTCTCCTCGTTTCTCCTTCTCTCTCTATTTTCCTTCTCTCCTCTCCTCTCCTCGTCTCTCCTCTCCTTGTCTCTCCTTCTCTCCTCTCCTCTCCTTGTCTCCTTCTCTCCTCTCCTCTCCTCATCTCTCTCTTTTACCAGTTAACAGTTAAAAGGCCCAGACAACGTTTGAATGCGTGTTTGTGTAGGTATTTGCGGCTAAAGGTGTGAGTAAATCCCTGGTATGTGTGTGTGTGTGTGTGTGTGTGTGTGTGTGAGAGCAGCAGACCAACTGAAACAGCTCCGGGGGAAAACAACAGGATAAAGAACAGTGTACAGAAAACCCCCCTCTGACGATCACACAGCTTCAGCTCTTCAGCTCTCCGCTTAGAAAGAGAGAGATGATAATATAGCAATCAGGGGAGGACCAGGGAGGGAGAGAGAGAGAGGCCTGGGCCCAGGGAGGGAGAGAGAGAGGGCTGGGCCCAGGGAGGGAGAGAGAGAGGGCTGGGCCCAGGGAGGGAGGGAGGGAGGGAGGGAGAGAGAGAGAGAGAGAGAGAGGGCTGGGCCCAGTGAGGGAGGGAGAGGGAGAGAGAGGGAGAGAGGGAGAGAGAGAGAGGGAGAGAGGGAGAGAGAGGGGTCTGGGCCCAGGGAGGGAGGGAGAGGGCTGGGCCCAGGGAGGGAGGGAGAGAGAGCAGGCTGCTGGGCAGGAATGTGGGGCAGGGCTGGCTGTGTTTGTGCATGTCACTCAGGGCCTTGCCAGCGCAGCTGAAACACTTAGCTCCACATGTCACACACACACACACAGTGGCTTTTCTGAGGCCTCATTTGCCGCCTTGTTGATTCTGTAAACAGTAACGGATGCCAACCGCGGCTGGGACGTTGATAAAGCAGAGTGGCTGTCACACACACACACACACACACACACACACACACACATAAGCACATGTGCACATACTGTACACACATACATGCATAAATGCACACACACACACACACACACTCTCACTAAGTGTAAAATAGCTGATGTTTGGCTGGCTCTCTGGGTAGGAGTCGAGTTGACTTACGGAAGCCCTCCACTGTGGAGCCCTGATCCTCTGCTGGATCCCAACCACGGGAGACAGCACCTCAGCAGGGCCGGCCCCACCACCAGCAGAGGGGTGCCCGCCCTCCCCTGCCCCCAGAGAAGCAGGCGCCCACCCGCCCTGTCAGCAGAGCAGCTCTCTCTGATAGCTGAAGACAAACAAGCCTATCAGAACAGTCAAACATCCCACCATGACTCGCTGGGAGAAAGCTGCCCCTTCTTCCTCCTTAACCGCTTCGGGGAAATGTTTAACCCGTCCGGAGAAAGACGGACGGTGTGGTTATCAGCACCGGCATCCATTTGGTGAATGATTACCTCGTCCGTATCAGGCGGTACAACAGAAACACGGGCTAATGTCCTCTCTGCTGAATGCGATCTCCGCGCCCGCTGTGTGTGGACACAGGGAAAACGAGTCAATATGATAAGTAAGTGCTCCCAGGCTGATTATATGTGTGGTCTGGCCGGATAGAATACAAATGACCGCCGTTGAAAACCTGCTGTTTTCAATTACCAGCCTAGATCTAGTAGCCTTCACAGGACATGAAGAGAAGAGAAAAACAACAAGCACAAACCATTAGAGATAAGAATCTTGTCTTTCTCCTGGAGACAAGGGGCTGTTCTGCAGGCTCTGATACGGGGGGTACCCCGCGTGTTGGCCTTCTGTTCAGACTGCAGTGCAGGTGTTAGAGTGAGAAAAGCCAGATCTCTCTCTCCTCCCCTCGGTTTCCCCGGGCTGTCAGGGAGGTGCGGTCCAATATTTCTGAATCCCAAGTAAAGAAATGCAGCGAGTTTAACGGGGGGGAACCGAAACCAGCGTATGAATTTCATCGCCCGCTTCTTGTGGGATTCATGAAAAATGCATGTTTGCTGTGATTTGAGGGACAGTTTAGGGATGTGCTGGAGGTGCAGGAGGGATTGCAGGAGGAGCGTGGCCTAGATTGGACTTTTCCCCAGGCTAAGTGAGACTCTAGCAGGGCCTCAGCGGATTACCAGGCATGCATGTGTTGAGGCAAAACATAAAATAGATGTTTCTATTATTTATGTATTCTGTATGTCTGCTAAATGCCGTAAATGTAAATGTAATCTGTATGTATGTGATGTCTTTACATACGGCTATTTCCTGTGATTGAGGAAACGTGTGATTGTTCTGGTTTTTAGAATTCACTTAGTGAATCGTGAAATATTCCTTATATTTTTGGACAAAGGTGTAATTTGCTAAATTGTACCCTTTTTTGCTTTTGTGGAAAAATGTAGTTTTTGTAGGGTTTGTTTTGCGGTTCATGAATTGACTACAATGACCATGATGCTTTGTAATTAGTATGTCATTGTCATTGCTCTATTCGAAATCCATTCTTTTTAAAGGTTTTATGTGAGATGAAGAATGCGTGAATGTTTATTGTTTATATTGAGGTCACTTAGTTTTTTTCTAGGAAAACAAACACTTAAATAACTTAACTTAATAATTCCAACTTTACAACTTTTTATGCCATTTTTAGTGTAACTCAGACTGCTGAGGAAATATATTCAAATTGTAGTCGCTTCAGGAAGGCAACATTATTATTTCGTTTTGTCAGGGATAGTGCACAAACATAACATTGTACTATATTATCCTAGTTTCACTGAAAAACATCCTTTTAATTCAGTTTGCAGTCCACGATAGGAACTACAATGTAACTCACTATTCTTCTATTCTATTCTACTACTAAGAGTTAAGTGACTCACTATTCATTGCAATTAACTAATCACAGTAACTATATAATTAACTATATAATTTACTATATTCAGTATATAATCGAGCATGTAATTGTATGCAATATAAATAACAATATAAATATTATAGGATACAATATAATTTACGATATTACGATTAAATGTATACTATGACTATAATTGACTATGATTAACTGTCTAATTAGCAGTGTAATTAACTAGGTAACTAACTATATAACTAACAATGTAATTTACTATGTAAATTACATATGTGTCTGTTACTAACATTGTAACTAACTACGTAGTTAACTGTGTAGCTAACAGTTTTTCTTTCTTCTTCTGTGGTCCCTGTAGCGTGCGGTCGGGGGTTCTTCAAGTCGTCCTCCCAGGACCTCCAGTGTTCACGGTGTCCGGCTCACAGCTTCAACGACCGCGAGGGCTCGTGGCGCTGCGACTGCGAGGACGGCTACTACCGAGCACTGTCCGACCCGCCGTCCGTCGCCTGCACACGTAAGAACCACCTGCCTGAACACTACGACTCACACACACACGCCTGTATATCAGAGGATGTACTACCCAAAGACACACCTTTTTAAAATGTCAACTTTTAAGCTTTTTTAACTTTTAAACTTTTTCAACATTTTTTGTGTAGTTTCAGGGACATAACCCTGTACCACTACCTCCCCTACTCCAAAAACGATTGTAGGGTTAGGGATAAAATATTGTGAAAATATCATGAAAGTGTTTTTCTAGTTTGCTAATGTTAACTTTTTTCAAGCATTTAAAATCCGACCGGGGCTTCCCATGCGACCCAGACCAATCCTGACTAGACCGGCCCAAACCAGACTAGACCAGTGCCACCAGAATGCATCCTGGTCTCATCTGTGTTCCTGTCTGCTAAATCTCCCATGATCCTCCAGTGCTCGCTGGAGTGAGCGGTGCTAGTTTGCACCACGCTGCGCCATGACAGGTCCTTCTGAGCGTCTGTTCTCTCTCTCTCCTCCGGTCGCTAACGACCAGGAGAGCAATTTGCCATTTACTGTCGAAAAAGATTGCAATTCCTGTCTGCTTCTCCAGCAGGCCCCCCCCCCCCCCCCCCCCCCCCCCCCCCCCCCCCCCCCCCCCCCCCCCCCCCCCCACACGGCTCCCATTTGTCCCGGCCAATGAACCCCCGGCGAACGACAGCCAATCATGTCTTATTTACACAGGGCCCGCAATTTATTTAAAGGGGCGGCGCTCATTTGGGTCCTAAATCCGTCTTCAAACAAGTTAATTCTGAAGTGCCACTGGCTGTTTTGTAAGCTGCTTACGCTGCTGTCTAGCGTACCGCGTTGAGCTACCAGTTGAGCTATGCAGTAAATTGAGCCTGGCATTGTGTGTGTCGTGTGCAATCGGGGAGGGAATTGCACCGCTAACCTTGACTCTCCTTCTACTCGTGAAGGAAGCGTGGGTAATCTGACTCAAACCGTGTGTGTGTGTGTGTGTGTGTGTGTGTGTGTGTGTGTGTGTGTGTGTGTATACATGCGTGTGTGCCCATGCACGTCTGTTCAGCGTTGGTAAGACAAACCTGCACTGAATTGCCCTTTAATAGTTAACAGTGAAGAGAGGTGGTAAAAAACGCCTGAGGTCTTCCACTTGTTTTGAATTTCATTTGAAATTGTTTCCCAGATGGTTTACAGGGTAACCATGGTTACCTCCGCCCAACCCATCTGTATTTTCTTCTTCTTTTTTTAACCTCCGAATAACCCCATAACCCCAAACTACGACTTCCTGAAGCCTGTGTAACTATAGCCCTGATTGATGCGTTTCTTTTTCAAGGACACTACCGTGCAGAAAGAAAAATGAATCATCGAGATCTGTTTAAAAAAAGAAACCGCCCAAGAGACAATCGCCGTCTAAACACGGCTGAGAAATGTGAAGATTTGGCCCTTGTTAATTGCTGGCCAGATTCCCGCATGTTCCTTGTTTTGTGATTCAGTAATTCTGGCACATGAATGGAAAATAAGTTCCAACCATTTGGTACATTTTCCTAAAAAATACCACATTAATTCAGCTAGTAACAGCTAGTAACAGCTAGTAGCTATTGTGTCTTTGTTAGGATACAACCAAATAAAACCAACCACAAAGATTATGAGAACTAGGCTCTTTCCCTAACATTGTCATATTGTTTTACCACATAACGACTTTTAAAACATCCTACTCATATTATCACATGTTGTTGCTGTTAGCTGAGCCAAATTTAACTCATCCTGCTAACCAACCCTCCTGCTAACCAACCCGTAGCCTTGTAGTACTCGTCCAAAGTGTTAGCACACAATGCTAAGCTATAGCACACATGCTAAGCAATTTTCAGAGGATCTGTTGCTCGGGGCAGCGCTGACCACGATGGAGCATACCACGGAGCACACACACCATGACAGCCAAGCCCTCGCTTCCTGTCTTACAGACCGGACCAGGCCTGGCCGAACACAGAGAACCCTAGCCTGGACCAGGCCTGGCCGAACACAGAGAACCCTAGCTTCCTGTCTTACAGCCTGGACCAGGCCTGGCCGAACACAGAGAACCCTAGCTTCCTGTCTTACAGACCGGACCGGCCCAACACAGAGAACCCTAACTTCCTGTCTTACAGACTGGACCAGGCCTGCCCCAACACAGAGAATCCTAGCCTGGTCCGCTGCAGTCTAGTTTATCACCCCTCCCCCCGTTCATGTAACAACAAAATACCAAATACATTAACGTCCCTTTCGCGTTGTCCTCTGGCTGTTTGCCTTAAGCAGAATCACCTTGACTCTGCACGGAATTACTCTACATTATTAATTTCCATTTTCATAGAGTCGATGTGCATTTATATATATTTATATAAATATATGCCCCGTCGTTCTATATAAATATGCACGTTGGGCTGATTTACGTCCCCGATATCCAGTCGGATCCAATTTGCGAAGGGCTTTTTTCGTGCGTGCGTTTTCTTTCCCCTGGCTGGATTAAGTCGCTCTGACCGATGGTCACGGTGCGGTTTCCTTTCTCTCGGTCGCCACAGAGCGCCATGGAGTGGTGATAGAAAATGAATCCACCATGATGCATGAGAGAAAGGGAGAGAAAGAGAATGAGAGAGAGAGAGAGAGAGAGAGAGACAGACACAACGAGGCAGAGTTATGAGTCACAACATGATGAAACCGTAACATTGGGAGACATCAAAAGATTATCCAGCTTGATGTAAAAAATATGGCGAAACAGCACTGTAGTGGTTATGGTGTTCAACTACCTGCCCAAACATACTGGGTTCATGCAGTCTACCTGTAGGCACCCTTGAGCAAGACGCCCTACCTAACCCCTACCTGCTCCTTAATGACCCGTCTGTACTGTCTAACCCCTACCTGCTCCTTAATGACCCGTCTCTGTCCTGTCTAACCCCTACCTGCTCCTTAATGACCTGTCACTGTACTGTCTAACCCCTACCTGCTCCTTAATGACCCATCTCTAGTTTGGGGTCTCTTGGTCATCTATGAGGAAGCTGTGGTGTCTACAGAATGTTCATATGCAGCACTCCCCCATGAAGGGGGGGGAGCAGATGTATGGCGATGGCCGAGAGACATTCCGCCAGAGAGAGAGAGAGAGAGAGAGAGAGAGAGAGAGAGAGAGAGAGAGAGAGTGAGAGAGTGTGAGAGAGGCTGAGGGAGACTGGGAGAGAGAGAGACTGAGACGGACAGAGAGAGAGAGGGAGAGTGAGCCCGGTGACAGCTCTGTGACCGGGCATCAATCATGCAACAGCTGTGAGCAGGGCCGGAGCCAGCAGGGCCTGAAAAGGGCATTTGTGTGAGTCCCCCCCCCCCAACCCCTCTAACACCACCACCGCCCCCCTAAACCCCTACCCACCCCTTACCCACCGACTGCAACTATTCAAATTCACCACCTCTCTCACTCTGCGGCCATCTTGCCTTGGAGTTGCTAGCCAGGGAACTGCCCTCCCCCCGCCTCCCCTTCCCCTGGCTTCACTCAGGTCCTCCTCCTCCTCTTCTCTCGGCCCGGCTCCTGATCCGGCCAGCTCATTAGAGGAGGGGTCGCGGGGGTCACAAAACGTATTTGTAGAGTGAGGATTACCTCATACCGCTCACCCCTGATAACTCCTTGCTCCCTCTCCTCCCCCCTCGCCACTACGCTCCAATTAGCGCGCGGCTAGCTAATAAGCTAAGGAGTAGTTCTCAGTACCGATAAGAGATAGATTCTTCTCTGCTAAATCCGGCGGATTTACCCCTCAGATCTCAGCGGTCCGCCGGGCCGGTACCCTTACAACACGCTGCGGTATCGAACCGGACTCCTCCTCCTTCTTCTCCTTCCGCCCTGATGAGAGGGGTGGATGGGTCCAAAAAAAAAAGTTTTTGGGTGGATGTTTTGGGCTTGAAGCTGTGAAGGTTGTTATGTCAGAATTGTGATGGACAGGAGCGAGGTCGAACTGCTGGAATATAAAGAACGGAGGTTAGCGTGAGTTCTTGTGATTGACAGTTAGCATAGTGAGTGAGCAAAGCCACTCAGACAGCACATACAAAGAAAGCCATAGTGTACAGAAACACACTCACAATGGTTGACACAACACAACACACACACTAACACTCTCAAACACACTGGCGTGGTCATGCTGGCAGGTTACAGGGAGGTTGAGGGTAGTAGCCTTGGTGGCTACTGCTAGCATGTGATTGAGCTATTCTTGAGTCTGAGGGGGCTATGCTAGGCTAATCCGTGAAATAGAGAGAGAGAGAGAGAGAGAGAGGGAGAGAGAGAGTGTGAGAGTGTCCACAGTGAGTTTGGTCTAACAGAGACCATACCTTAGCTCCTCCCTGTGCTAGGGGAGACAGAAGACAGCTAATTAGCTAAATGTCATCGGCAAATAAATAAAAATAGTTTGTTGTCAAAGTTGGTATTTCAAATAAGATAAGATAAACTTTCCTGTCTGGTCCGGTCTGGTCTGGTCCAGTCTGGTCTGTTGTAGTCTAGTCTGGTCTGGTGTAGTCTGGTCTAGTCTATTCTAGTCTAGTTTGGTCTGGTCTGGTCTGGTCCGGTCCGGTCCAGTCTGGTCTGACTACAATGTCCTCTTCTGAGGGGTCTACTTTGATGTGCAGCACCTGAGACTGATGAGATGGGGGTGGGGTAACCGTGGCGACACAATAGAATTGTATGCACAATAGGTTGTGCACGTGCTTGGTTATGTGTGTGTGTGTGTGTGTGTGTGTGTGTGTGTGTGTGCGTGTGCTTGGTTATGTATGTGTGTGCTTGGTTATGTGTGTGTGTGTGTGTGTGTGTGTGTGTGTGTGCCTGGTAATGCGTTACCTCACATTGGGTGGGAGTTGGACATGCAAGAGTGGAAGAGAAAGGGAGGGAGGGAGAAAAAGGGAGGGAGGGAGAGAAAGGGAGATGAAGAAGGGGTCGAGCAGCGGAGGGGAAAGTCGAGTGTCGTGTTGTCGTCCCCCCCTCTTTACCTGTCACAGTTGGCTCTTTCATCTCCCCTCGCCATCACTTTGATCTTCCAAGATCATCATGAATATGGAACCCACCCCCCTATCACACCCCCACCCGACCCTCCACCCCACCCTCCTCTCCCGCCATGGATCAGTCCAGGGGATTGAAAACAAATACATCGCTAAGTGCTGCATTAATGACTGTTAATGTGAATATTGCGGCGGCTTCGTTAGCGCATGCAGAATCAATTTGTTACGATAATGCGGCGATTCCATCGTCTGGGAAGAGAGTGTTTCAACACTTATCCCTGCGAAAGTCTTCCTCCTCCTCTCTATTGACGGAAAACAGAGCGGTTGTTAAAAACGGTCGTAAAAGTAAAGACTTAGAAGTCGTAATGTTAGTAGCGTCGGGGTGGAATAATATTCAAGTTATTTATATCAGCATGATGAGGGCCATGGTGTTGAAGAAATTTTTTTACGAGATGAACTCGTTTCCAGGGAAAGCGATTCACACCGTTTTTAACACACCGGCGATCTGGCGTTATTGTAAGTCAAGCGATGTTCTACGCGGCGGCCATCGACAAATAACCAACCATTTTAATCCTCGCTCATAAATTGCCGGGCGAGTCACAGTCTCGCTCTGTTTCTCTTTTTTCTTTTTTGAAGACGTTAACTTTTAGCGGTTTGTCGGGAGATATATTTAGATATATATATACGCTCTCCTCCTGGCCTCGCTCAAGGTTTTACCGAGGTGGGAACAGAGAAAATAAACCTGCCAGGCTTCTAGAAGACCTGCTACCCTGCACACTATTTGTTTTATTTATTTGACCACACAATCATATTTTAATGACTTCCATTTCGGCCACAGACACAGGCCTAGTCTCGGATAAACAAAGCACTCGGTAACTGTGTGTGTGTGTCTGTGTGTGTGTGTGTGTGAACCCCAAGTCATTCCAGACAGTTGACATAACTCCTGAAAGAGCTTTCTCGTGATGTCTATAAATACAGTTAGCCAGAATATTCTAACATGGCCAACAAGAAATGTATTGAAATGTATGCCATTCATGGTATGACGTGCTAGGTACGTATTTTGATATTTGGTATTTATATCAGCCCTCACATCACCTTCACCGACATCTGCTTTTAAACGTTTTTGCCACTCTCAGGCACACATCGAATCTGATTTAAAAACATTTTCACTCACTCGACTATCAACAGGAACACCAAACACTCCCACACACCCTCCCCTATCTCCCCACGACGTCACGATTCACGCACCGCAAACCCGGAGAGTCTCGCTGTCAGGGAGATGTGGCGTCTGCGTGGAGCCGCGAGCGTGAAATGGAGTTTCTTAGCGGAGGGAACCTTGAATTCCCCCAACAGCCACCGCGCTGACCTTGTCCCGTCGCTACCGCTTGACTCCCACTTCCTGTCCCCGATCTGATCCACTTCCTCCTATAATGGAGTATCTGTATTTGGCTGCAGGGCTGGAACTGCCAGGGTCCCATAGCGGGGGCTCCTCTCGCTCTTCTCTTGTGTGTTTTGTGTGAACAGTAACTGGTCCGGTGGATTGCCCTCTCTCTCTCTCTCGCCTGCCAGGCTGTCGGTTACAGCAGCGCTGCTTTATAACCCTCCCTCAGAGGGAAGCTAAGGCACACCAAACAATAACCAAACAACAACCAAACAATAACCAAACAACAACCAAACAATAATCAAACAATAACCAAACAATAACCAAAAAATAACCAAACAATAACCAAACAACAACCAAACAATAACCAAACAACAACAAAACAAAAACAAAACAAAAACCAAACAGACCAAACAATAACCAAACAACAACCAAACAACAACCAAATAACAACCAAACAATAACCAAACAATAACCAAACAACAACCAAACAACAACCAAACAACAACCAAAAAATTACCTAAATTCTTACCAACTTAAAGTGGTACGGAATGATTAGGATATGATTATGATATACCAGACTATGCCACGGATACAGGTTCCTAAAAACCAGGCAATTGTAATCATTATTTGTCAAGCAAGAACTTCATTATGTGGAATAATTAATCAAGAATTAAGCAAATCATAAATAGTGCTAATTATTATATTGTATAAACAGGAACTGAACAACTTTCACTAAAATATATATACCTAGCTAACTCACCAAGCTAACGTTAGCAAACTCTGTAACAATTTTCCTGCCTCTTTTCCCCCCAACAGGACCCCCGTCGGCGCCCCAGAACCTGGTGTACAACATCAACCAGACCACCGTGGGTCTGGAGTGGAACCCGCCGGCCGACACGGGCGGCCGCAACGATGTCACCTACCGGATTATTTGCCGCCGCTGCAGCTGGGAGCCGGAGGAGTGTGTGGCGTGCAGCGGGAACGTAGGATACTACCCCCAACAGGCGGGACTAGCGGACACCTACGTCACCGTGGTGGACCTGCTGGCGCACGCCAACTACACCTTCGAGGTGGAGGCGGTAAACGGCGTCTCTGACATGAGCCGCACGCAGAGGCTGTTCGCCGCTGTTAGCATCGCCACCGGACAAGCTGGTAAGCAGACTTTTTTTTCCTCTGTTTGTCCATTGTATTGTCTGTCTTTTGGTTTTTAAGTTGCTCTGGTTTTACGTTTGTTTGAGGGCCAACTGTCAACTGCCACATATCAACCAGAAGTGGTTCTTCTCAGTTGCTATTCAGCAAAATGCTAATTTGTTTGGATTAAGACACTGATTGAGACACTATGATATTAACTGAACAGGGTCTCTTTTAGTCTAAAGGGCTTATGATTTTTCAGTCCTTAGCCAAAACTAATGTGCATGCATAAAAACTATAAAGTAGAACTATTCTGGTACTGAAGCCACTTCCCAGCAGAGGAAGTGGTGTCATACTGCTACGGCGGGAGGATTGACAGTTCATTTTCGGCTTGCAAACTACTTTTAACGATACGCCATTAGCATTAATGGCGGTACTTTGATGCGATCCATAACATTTAGCGTTTGCATATTACCCAGATTAATTTAATGTGCAAATCAGCACCGCGGTGGCAAACATTATTAGCTTAGCAAAGGCGCTGGCTGGCGGTCGACGCATCAGAGCCAGGGTGTGTGGCAGCCTCCCAGGAGCGCGAGGCTATAATTAAAATGCTGTATTTTGTGGTGACAAACTCTCAGGGCCTTTTAAAAATTAATTATTTATATGGATCCTCCGAGCGAGAATCCTTTTCCTTTCACGCTCGAGCGTCCGTGAAATACCGTCGGCCCGGACGGGTGCCGCTAACGACCACGCGGTTATTAGGGCCTGCTACCTTTTCTGTGGAGAAGTTTAGGTGCACGGTTCACCTTTTTAAGTCATTATGCTGGCCTCTTCTCGTGGTTGTCATGACGATCTGTCCCCCCCTCCTGAGTTATCTTTTCAGTAACCTTTCGGTTACTGAAACCTTCGATTGCCATACATGGGCTGGCAAGTCGATTTTTATTCATGTTCCATTGTTTCATCTGGCATTGTGTTATCGCTGTTAGCATTCTGTGAGGTTAAGTTTAAGATAATATTACGGCTGGCGTCATTTCTCAGTTTCCTTTCTCTCATTTTCTCTCTGTTCAACACCACAATGATATTATTTAGTACACTTTAGAACATTTTATGTATTTTTATATCATTTTTCAGTACCATTTTTGAGTCCAGGGGAAAAAAATATTAATGGTTATCTCTGGGAGATAATAGTCGTGTGTTTTTTACGGATGAGAGGGTTCAGTAGTAAGAGAAAAAGAGAGAGAGACTATATACATACAGTATATATACAGTATATATATAGAGAGCGAGAGAGAGAGAGAGAGAGAGAGGGACATAGAGAGAGAGAGAGAGAGAGAGAGAGAGAGAGAGGGGACACCAGGGGAGGTAGAGTATTCATGTGTTAAACTGCTGGAGTTGATGTATCGCCGGCGGCAACGCCCCCGACAAGGACCCAGCGGGGGGCCAAGGACATCTGGAGGTGGGGGCCCCCCCACATTTATTTTGATTATTTAAAAAAAAGCTTCAATGAACACATGCTCTCTCAGAGTTGCCTTTTAATTCCGCAGTGACCGCGGCGTACATTGATAACCCGCGGCGTCTTTAGCCCTCGTCTGTTACGTTCTTTTTTTCTTCCGTTATTAACCGCTGTGATTTGAAGCGACGTAAGCCGAGTTATCGGATCGATGCGTGGAGGGAAGTCAGTTGCTCTCTTTGTGTGTCTTTGATGCGATGCAGGGGCGACAGCGGAGAGGAAACCTGCAGGTTAGCACATCAAACACGAGGGGTCGATTGCAGAACATGAATTTGTTTACGCCGCTAACCTGTGAGTGGTTGACAGGGCGTGTGATGCGATCAAACCCCTCCCCCTTCCCCTACCTTGATTTCATAACTAGTACCGTCAAAATCATACCACGGGGGTCCACTCCACTCACCGCCATGGTCACTTACACCCCTGTTACTCACCGCTCGATGTCCATTGTGCCCGATCGGAGACTATCAGAGCTCCCCATTCCCTCCAAAGTAACAGAAGCAGTGGTTTCTTCATGAGCGAGCAGATGGGACCGCTCATTAGAGACCGACGGCCGTACCGAACCTTTCCCTCGTCTCGCCATTCAGAATCTATTAACCTTTTGGCACTAAGGTGCGGTAAAGACCCTTTTAAAAATCAGACATGTCCCCTTCTGGCATGGTAATGGGCACTCTATAGACACGGTCTCAGGCTAGCATACATGTATCTTTATATATATACTCGCTAGCGAGCATATATATTTGTACACGCAATGCTAGCTATCATATATGTGTATAAACAATGCTAGCTAACATATATATGTGTATATACATTTTTTTTATATAGCGTGTGTATATAGACACACAAGCTAATATATGTATATACTGTATAGACATGCTAGCTAGCATACACAGTATATATGTATATCTATGTATATACCTTAATGGTAACTAGCATACACAGCATATGTATCTATATACATATATATCTACATGCTAACGAGCAGGAGTGCTAAGGGAGGCGGCATGCTGGGTATGAATGCAGATGGTGATCCATCTGATGAGGAGCACACACTTTGCCTTAATTACCTCTAAAGACTTCTCTGAGCGTCGGGTTGGGGGGGCGATGGTTGGTGCTCACGTCTTATTGTTCCCCCCAGAAAGAAACCTTAATGACTCCCATCACCTCGCTCTGAACGGGCTCGGCAGTGCTGTGGGTGTAGTTCTGGGTACACATGATGAGGTTCCGGGCCGCGGCGTTGCCAATCTTTTCCTATGGAGTCGAGCGTTGCAGCCCAACATTACGTCGCCGCTAAGCGTAGCGCCACGGTTCTCTCGAACCGTGGCCAATCACATTATAGCTTTGTTTGACATCTAAATCCAACAGAATTCTTAACATCCAAACATCCAAC
Organism: Trachyrincus murrayi; assembly: GCA_900323305.1. Classification (NCBI taxonomy): domain Eukaryota; kingdom Metazoa; phylum Chordata; class Actinopteri; order Gadiformes; family Macrouridae; genus Trachyrincus; species Trachyrincus murrayi. Next base: position 2,265 of record OOFB01035276.1, on the reverse strand, counting down.
CATAGAGGAACAGTGTCTCCGAGGTTCCTGAGCTACATTATATACGTCCTTGTTGTCGGTGCGTCATTAGGACCGGCCAGCATAGCGCCTGGCCCCCCCGCCTCATGGGGGCTTGGATTCTGCTATAGGAGTTGCCGGCTCCCCTTGCTTACAGGTGAAGAGGCATTGGTAGTGGTTTCTACCTAGACCTCAACCTCAACCCCGCTACCACCACCCTCCCGTACACAACACCACCGGTAGAGATGGTGGTGGGTGGGGGTGAGATGGAGGTCTGCTGGGGGGCGTGCGTTTGGACGGTGGAGGGTTTAATCAGGTCTCTATTGTGACCTGACAATGTTGGAGAGATGCCCAGGGAGAGCTCTCTCTCTCTCTCTCTCTCTCTCTTTATTCACAGGGAAAACAAGGACTTGAGAGAGCACGGGTCGTGTTGCTGCTGCAGCAGACGGTAAACTAATGTTTATTCAGCGGAGCTCACGACGAGCACCGCAGAGAAGGACACAATAAAATAGGATTAAAATCCACTCCGGGAAAACCACACCATGACTTTTCTCTGTGTGTGTGTGTGTGTGTGTGTGTGTGTGTGTGTGTGTGTGTACGGTGAGTATGTGTGTGCGTCTCTCTGGCTCCCAGCAAAACTTGGTTTAGCTGCGATCAACAAATGATGTTAACGGTGTAATGGGAGAGAGAGCGAGAGAGAGAAATAAAAGACGGAGAGAGAGCGAGAGAGAGAGAGAGAGAGAAATAAAAGACGGAGAGAGAGCGAGAGAGAGAGAGAGAGAGAAATAAAAGACAGAGAGCGAGAGAGAGAGAGAAAAGACATGGAGAGAGCCAGAGAGCCTGTGGAGATGCATCGTTATGCTGAATGCTTGTGTTAGCCAGCAGCCCAAAGCATGACACATACAGATAGGAACTTGTAGTTGTTAAGATCATCTCTCTGCAGTACAAACAGGCCTGCTACAGCAGAGTGTCCCTTTAGCTCCCCGCGTACCACACACCCCTCCTGTGTCTTATTGGTCTGCTACTCCGTTATTAGTGGCTCCGGTTTCTGTTTGTTAAGGAAGGACGCAAATTATGGCAAACCTTTTTTTTCCCTGCATTCATGTTAAGAAATACAAATACAATTCCAGCACATTAAAGAAAGACTAATTAAATTAAATGTTATTTAAATCAAATATAGCGACGTTAAATAAGAAATACAAAAAACGTAGGTCCAGTAGTTTCTACATTCAGAACAGACTAGGACATGAGGTGTGTCTCGTGGAAAATCAAAATAATTAAAATCTAAAATGGCGTCAACAGATTAATCTAGAGGAGGTGCTATATATATACACACACACACTATATGGGATATATATGATATATAATTATGTTTATTTGAAAATGTGTTTTTTAAGAGGAATCTATTATTAATTGACAACCGATTTGTTTTCCGTTAGGTATCCAATATTCAATATAGTCTTCAGTACCCAGCCTAAACATTCCATCATCAACACACAAATACATAAACACATCAACACACAGTCTTCCGCCGTCTGAAACCATGGCCCTGCCGGTCGGCCCCGGAGGCCCAGGGCGGTAACCTACACCGACACTTTATCGACACTTTATCGACGCTAAATGGATATCGCTCGATACGCGGTGAAAGCAACACTTTGGAACAATGACACCATTGATCCACTGCCTTTTGTGTGCTAATCTGTCTTGGTGGGCCCCGCGCAGCAGAAAGGGCCCCTGTGCAGCAGAAAGGGCCGCGCAGCAGAAAGGGCCCCTGTGCAGCAGAAAGGGCCCCGCTCAGCAGAAAGGGCCCCCGCGCAGCAAAAAAGGGCCCCGCGCAGGACGGGCCCTGGCGCAGCAGAAAGGGCCGATTGATTCGTCTGCGTCTCCTCTGACCACAGGCAGCCGGATGGTTTTGGAGTTAAGCAGGTCGTCTTTTGTAGCGTTAGTTCCTGGTTTTACGTTACCTGGGAGGGAGGGATCCATTCCACCCCCACCTCCCTCTATCCCTCGCTTTCCTCCACTCCTTCACTGCCCTGCTTCCTTCTCTCCCTCTCTCTCTCTCTCTCTCTCCTTCTCTCACTGTTCCTTTCACTCATTCTCTCCCCCCCCCCCCCCCCCCCCCCACCCCCCTCTCTCTCCACATACTGGAGGTAATTTGATGAGGACCTCAGTGGGGCGAGTTTGGATCCGACAGCTGCGGTGGTGGTCTCAGAGGGAGGGGGGCATGAGGAGTGTGTGTGTGTGTGTGTGTGTGTGGGTGGGGGTGTG
>OOFB01035273.1:13306-20806 GCA_900323305.1 Trachyrincus murrayi | reverse complement strand
TGTACTGCTGCCAGGTCAGGGCTGTATCTAACGATGTACGTGATAAATTTACAGATATATAATGAAAAGAGACGGCAATTTAGCTTGGTGAAGAACCAACCCCGTGAGATTGTAGAGAAGGTGGCGTCTGACATAGAAAAGCTTCTGGCTAAGAAGCGCAAAGCTCTTGATGTAAGTCAACTTCAATTACTACTTCTTACATCCTTGTTTCATTTGACACATCACCAAGGTAAATGTGAAGTTTAAAGTAGTTGGAAGTTTGTGACATGTTTCTAGTTTCAAGTTGCCATAGACCTATACTTTGTATTTCTGGACTGCTATGTGACTGTATTAATATAAAGACATTATTAGAGTTTATTATAAACTGTCAACAAAAATGATACATTACTGATACATACATTACTATGTAACCCCTGTTAGCATTACTCTTTTGACGAGAATGTATATTATATTATACGTTATGGTTCTGTTTTATAGTGTGTATGTGTTTTCCCTTTTGATGTTCAGAGGTTAGCTAGTGAGGCCGAGCGTCTCCAGAGAGATCATCTCTGGCAGGACAGTATCAAGGTAAATACTACAGTATATATATATACTACAGACAGGTACACATCAGTCAGTATACAACATACAGGACAGTATCAAGGTAAATACTACAGTCAGTATACAACATACAGGACAGTATCAAGGTAAATACTACAGTATACAACACAACATACAGCACAAATACAAACAGAACAACAAAAAGTTAAATCTTAAGTAAAGTTACATTTCCTTGTATACTGTAAGCCCTAACACATGTACAAACCATCTTCTTTTATTATATATTTTAATATTGTATTATAATAATACAATGTTAGAATATATAATAAAAGCAGGAACAATATTCCTTTCAGTCACTATGGTTGAAACAGTAGGGTGAAATACAGTTTTCTCATAAACAAAAGTGCACTATATTAAGCTATACGACGATATGATACGCATTAGCATTATCACACATTATTAAACTAGAATTTGGGGAGGGGGTGACATTATTAGTGTTTTATGAATCTGTACGATACTGCCGACATTACCCGCCAAATATATTGCATACTTTGAGTTGTGCAGGACCTGAATTATTACTAAACAGGTTAGAAGAAGGAAGAAGCTGAGCAATGGTTTTTCTGCAGCAGAACTAGAATTGCTGACCGTAATAGGTTCTATAAATGTACAAATAAAAGCGCTAGACCCGCCGGCCAGATGTCCATTATAGTATGAGATGTTGAGATGGCAGTACATGGTAGAAGGGGAAGAGCTAATGTCCAGTTTCAGGCCGTCTAGAGAGATCCACGGTCACTCCTCTTCATTAGCCCAGTGAGATCCACGGTCACTCCTCTTCATTAGCCCAGTGAGATCCACGGTCACAGAATTCAGTACAGAGTACCAGATTCAGCCATTAATCATAGTTATTAAACTAAAAAAACATCTTTAAACCATCTGTATAGGATGAAGGAAAATGTGAAACTATTTTGACCTCAACAAGTAAACGTGGAGAACCTTCATGCAGGTGAAGGTTTGGTGATGTGTGTGTTGCAGGAGCTGGACATGGCTTACTATGATTCAAAGGCAGAGCTGGACTATGTGAGTAGTAGATTTGAGAATCTATTATGTATGATTGTATCGCTCTGTGCAACAAACAGACTCATGTTGTGTCTTCGTAGTACTCCATGGATGGCGACGGGGATATGGAAAATCCATCCCATATTAAGTTGGAGTTTGTCTACGATCCAAACTTCAAAAACAACGTCAACTACTCCTACACTGCGGTTCAGATCCCTACAGACATCTATAAAGGAGGCAAGTTGCTGCAGGTCCTCTTCCTGTAATCCCATATGATGATCGATGAGTCACTGATGTGATCACAGCCCTTCTATGTTCACAGCCCCGGTCATTCTGAACGAGCTGAACTGGACACAGGCTCTGGAGAAAGTGTTTATGGAGAACAGCAGGGAAGACCCCTCCCTGCTGTGGCAGTCATTTGGAAGCGCTACAGGGGTCACTCGCTACTATCCCGGTTAGAGCCTTACAATCGCTATCCTCCATGTACTTCATGGAGCACCAGGGGTAGGGTTAACCCTAACCCTAACCCTAACTGGGCTGGATGTTAAATGCTGTTTTGGTCTCTGCAGCCACACCTTGGAGAGCTCCTGATAAGATAGACCTCTACGATGTCCGCCGCCGGCCCTGGTAACTAACCCTACTAACCCTAACCCTACTAACCCTAACCCTAACCCTCTTCGCAGCTCAACCTTACATTGTTTTCCTTTGTTACAGGTACATTCAGGGTGCATCGTCACCAAAGGATATGGTTATTCTTGTGGATGTGTGAGTAAAATACCATAAATCCTCATCCAATTCATCACTTATTGTTCATACTGAGTTCACACACTTCCCTCCCGATATGAATCATCATATTGTCAGTCAATAACATAAAATAACAAAAACAAATGATTAAATCCATACCACACAAATATACACATATACCATGGTTCTCTATGCTGGCTTCATTCACAGGAGCGGCAGTGTCAGCGGCCTGACTCTGAAGCTCATCAAGGCTTCTGTGATGGAGATGTTGGACACGCTGTCGGACGACGACTACGTCAACGTAGCCAGGGTCCGTATCCACCGTAACCCTAACCCTACTAACCCTAACCCTACTTACCCTAACCCTAACCCTACTAACCCTAACCCTACTTACCCTAACCCTAACCCTACTAACCCTAACCCTACTTACCCTAACCCTAACCCTACTAACACTAACCTTACCCTAACCCTAACCCTACTTACCCTAACCCTACTAACCCTAACCCTAATTACTAACCCTAGCACTAATTATTGACCAATCCCATGGATTTATCCATCGCTGTTTTCCACTCCATCTTGTGTCTTTCTTTTCTTCCTCTTCGTCTTTAGTTCAACGAGAAGGCCGAGGCTGTGATCCCCTGCTTCAGACACCTTGTCCAGGCCAACATACGCAACAAGAAGATCTTCAAAGACGCGGTGCAGCAAATGCAAGCTAAAGGCACAACGGACTACAAGTCAGGCTTTCATTTTGCCTTCAATCAGCTGTTAAATGTGAGTTACTAAAAGCTAAACATTGCTAACCAAATTGAAGCCGTATCTGTCAGCGGCTGCTCCTGGTTCCGCAGTGTGTTTGGACTGGGGAACTAAATCAAATGTCACCTAAATGTCATGGACACAGATAGACCACCCTGTGTTCGACTGATTTCATTTTTGTTCTTTCTCTCTGTCACACTATATGTTTTTCAGAAGACAAATGTCCCTCGAGCAAACTGCAATAAAATAATAATGTTATTTACTGATGGAGGGGAGGACAGAGCTCAGGATATCTTCGTTCAGTACAACTGGCCGAACAAAACAGTTTGTTTCTTCACAAGCCTGGGAAACTTGATTTCTTCAGCACAGTTATACCCTCACATAATGGTAACTTTGCTGGGCTTTCCTTTTTAATAATCAATGTCAAATTGTTTCCGTCTCCTTGCCTTTTAAGGTTAGAGTATTTACCTTCTCTGTGGGTCAACACAACTATGATGTAACGCCCCTGCAGTGGATTGCATGCACCAATAAAGGTATGTGGACCATTGATTCACATCATGATGTTCTTTAATGGTTCAAAATGCTATTGTTGTTTCTGAAGTGCTATACAAATCCATAAAGTACACTGGACAGCAATACATTCAAGGTTCCTGACACATGCAGAGCATTAGGCACGTGCAGTTCTAAGAGGATACATGAGTGAAAGGCTGTTTTCCGTACATCTACAACACATCTCTGGATTTCAATAAGAAAAATAAAAAGAGTGGACTATTAAATATAAAATAGCTAAATGTTATGGTGTAGATTGTTTTTTATGAAGAGCCATTTCTCTCAGAACTTAAAGGTGCTGTGTGTAGGATTTAGCGGCATCTAGCGGAATCAAATGAATACCCCCCCACCCCTCACCTCCCCCTCCCCTTCCAATGGCGTAGGAGGAGCTACGGTGGCCTGTAAGGGGCCAGTAGGTACTTCCAAAGTACCTACATTGCCGAGTGTCAAGTGATGAGCTTCCTTGATAGATGTATAAACTGTATTTAGTTATTTAGTCTGTAAAACTATAGGTTTTCAAGTAAGATAGCGGTTATGATTGTTATTTGCTCCGCATTGTGATATCGTTTTATTGCTAATGTTAGCTGCTTTGCTAACGTAATACAAGCTAACATTAGCAAATGAATGCTAAAAAGCTATTTTATTCTAGGCATTTAGTCTGACAGTGAGATAGCTTCAGCAGGATACAGGATACAAATTAAAAATGCGTCTTCTAGAGCCGTTTGTCCATTCTGGGCTACTGTAGAAACATGGCGGTGCACCATGGCTCCGTGGAGGAGGACCTGCTCCCTATGTAGAGATAAAGGGCTCATTCTAAGGTAACGAAAACACAACAATTCTTATTTCCATGGGATTATACACTCATTAAAACATACTTATGAATATTAAAGTCTGTCCCGCTAGATGCCACTAACTTGTACACACTGCACCTTTAAAATTTTAGATAATTTGGGCAACTACAATTCACATGAATGGTATTGCCTGATGATATTATAGGCATCTTAAAATGGCCAATCTACATTTTAAATCAATTAAGAAAATAGACATAAAGATCAATATAAAATACAAATGGTATTCCAGTTTAGGTATCTTTAAGTGTCTAATTTACAGCTCTTGTAACGTCTAGTAAATTATGCTGTATTGATCAGCCCTTTTGGTGCCTAAATCAATAGCATCTCTCTCTCTCTCTCTTTCTCCCTCCCCTCTCTTGTTGTCTCGTTCTTCCCTCCTTTCCCCTGCCAGGTTACTATTTCGAGATCCGGTCCATCTGCGCTATAAGGATTAACACCCAGGTGGGTCTGTCTCTAGGTTGTCTTCCTGGCAGCATAGAATAGCATTGTGGATTGGAAGCACAATGCTATTCTACTGATTAGACTTCTAATCCCTAACGGCTCCCTGCCAGCTGTTGTTGACTGTTGTTGATTGTTGTTGTCTGCTGTTGTCCTGTTGTCCAGGAGTACCTGGACGTGCTCGGCCGCCCCATGGTGCTGGCAGGAAGCATCGCCAAGCAGGTGCAGTGGACCAACGTCTACCAGGACGCCCTGGTAAGATACTGTATTGTATACTGTAGAATAATCTATATAGTAGTAGATGTGTTGTAATAGCCTCAAATACAGTGGACCAATGCCTGATAAGATGCCTTGGTGAATGGGAGTGTGGGAGAAGTGCTGTGGAGTTTGTCCTTTGTAGTAACATTTAAAATGTTTGGAGTTTTATAGTTAATATATATAATTATAATATAATCTATATAATAATAATAATAATATAATATATAATAATAATATAGTATAGAATAGTCTATATAGTAATGGTGATGTGTTGTTATAGCCTCATGTGGTTTGTTGACTGTTGTGTTGTTTTTTAAAGGGTCTTGGAATGGTGGTGACCGGGACTCTGCCTGTGTTTAATCTCACTATGGATGGAAACTCACAGGTGCTCACTGATATTGCCATGGAAACACATCTACTGCAATGAGTTATTTAGCTATGTCCATCTTTCATATGATGGCTTTGTCCCAAACGGATAAAATGCTGCCTATTCAGACAGCATTCATCTATATCAGCTGGCTGCAGGTCCTATATCAGCTGGCTGCAGGTCCTATATCAGCTGCAGGCTTGGAGAAAGCAGTTTAACGACACATGTTCAGTTTAAGTTATGGAGTACAACAATGAACATTATCATGGAGTGTAATCTTGTAAACTAGCAAGCTAGTAAATGTTTTTAAAACTAAAATGCCTAAATTGTGATGGACTAATGTGATTCATGTTACCAACACAGCCAGTCAGTTTATTAGAACAAAATAGTAAACAGTCACTCACTCATTCCTTCCTCCACTCCATAATAATAATGTTCATAATTGTTGTAACTCGTCTCCATAACTTAGTCTTTCTCGATGCCATGTTTGGATTAAAACTGCATGCGTCGTCCAGAACTGCTTGGTCCAGAACTGCTTGGTCCAGAACTGCTTTCTCCAAGCCTGCAGCTGCATTTGGAGGCAGGGAGGCATCAAGTCATGTCTCAATCGATTATATTTACAAAAAATACTGCCTGCTGAGGTCGTCTTGGCGCCGTGATGCATCGCTGGCTTGGAAGTCCGTCTCAATCCAGACTCCTTCACAGGTAACTTTATACAAAAACACTTCCTCCAAAGGAGACTGCCTCGCTAAACAGCAAGGCAGCAGGCAGCCGCCTTCCGTTTGGGACACAGCCGTGGTGTCAACATTGAATAACTATGCCTTTTTAACCGAATGCTGTGGAGGTTTTTGATTGAATTGCTGTTATTAATTTTAGTTTTTCTCTCACCAGAACCAGTTAATCTTAGGGGTTATGGGAGTTGATGTACATCTTGATGAGATCAAGAGACTGACGCCTCGATATAATGTGAGCATGTCACATATTCACTTATTTAACTGAACTTACAATGGGCAATATGTACATATTCATATTCACTGTTTTCATTAACAGCTCGGTGCCAATGGATACATATTTGCCATTGATCCAAATGGATATCTTCTACTACACCCTAATCTTCAGCCAAAGGTGACATTAAATATGCTCAGAAATATTGATCTGCTCCCCTTTCATCTTACAAGCCTTGTAATGTGGCGGGAAAGAGTTCATTCACATTCATATGTTGAACCAGTATCCACGCTGGGGTGCACTGCTCATGTTGTAACGCTGTCTTAGCTCGACGACCTCCCAGAGCCGGTGACTGTGGACTTCCTCGACGCAGAGGTGGCGGACAGTAACAAAGAGGAGGTGATCTCTTACTGGATCAGACATCGCTAAGGGTTACCGATACAAAGTCCTGTCAGTATGTTACCAACTGTCGCTGATGGTTTTTTGTACTCTAGATACGTAGACAGATGATTGACGGCAGGCCGGGGGAAATGCAGATTCAAGCGCTGGTGAAGTCGATTGATGAGGTAAGCCCCTGCTCCATGACACTACATGATGAGGTAACTGCTCCATGACACTACATGATGAGGTAAGCCCCTGCTCCATGACACTACATGATGAGGTAACTGCTCCATGACACTACATGATGAGGTAACTGCTCCATGACACTATACATGATTTTTTTTACATGTGTATACATGTGTATACATGTGTATATATGTGTATACATGTGTATACATGTGTATACACATGTGTATATATGTGTATACATGTGTATACATGTGTATACATGTGTATATATGTGTATATGTCTGTATATATATGTATACATGTGTATACATGTGTATACATGTGTATATACAGAATCTATGCTCTGTTATCTCAGCTGTTGACTGTAATGATTACTGTTGTGACCAACATAACCACACGCATACTCAGCGTATTTCAGCATATTTTAGT
>OOFB01035273.1:0-11802 GCA_900323305.1 Trachyrincus murrayi | reverse complement strand
CTAAACCTGTGTACTAAACCTGTGTACTAAACCTGTACTAAACCTGTGTACTAAACCTGTGTACTAAACTTGTACTAAACCTGTGTACTAAAGCTGTACTAAAGCTGTACTAAAGCTGTACTAAACCTGTGTACTAAACCTATACTAAACCTGTACTAAACCTGGGTACTAAACCTGTGTACTAAACCTATACTAAACCTGTACTAAACCTGGGTACTAAACCTGTATACTAAACCTGTACTAAACCTGGGTACTAAACCTGTACTAAACCTGTGTACTAAACCTGTGTACTAAACCTATACTAAACCTGTATTAAACCTGGGTACTAAACCTGTGTACTAAACCTGTACTAAACCTATACTAAACCTGTACTAAACCTGGGTACTAAACCTGTACTAAACCTGGGTACTAAACCTGTACTAAAGCTATTCCATAGGGCCTTAAAAAGTATTTTTCTTTCTTCCGCTACAGATTTGCAGTCTTTGTTGCCGAGCTCATTTGAATCATCAGGACATGTGTTTCTGGCTCCAAGGTAATCTCTTTTATTTATATATATATATATACCCTCCACTGTGAATCACATTCAAGGAACGTGTTCATTGTGTTATTCATTTGTATTATAACTCTTCAGGGAATATTGCAAGCGTCTTCAACTTTCCGACAACAACACTCAGTTTCTGGAGAACTTCCTCTCTCTCATGGTGGAAATTACACCAGAATCTGAGGACTGTGAGTGTTGGTACAACACTAGAACATTATACACAACTATCTATCTATCTCTATCTGTCAGGTGATGACATGGGCTGCATGTGTGTTTCAGGTGACCAAGGCATCATCCACAACCTCATTTTGGATTCTGGCATTATTGGGCAGCTTGCCTCCAGAGTGTGGAAGAACAAAGATATAAATTCGTAAGTCAAGTGACTCGCTTAAAATTTATAGTATATTGATACTCTGCTAATGCTAATGTCTAAAGGACCAGGCTCCACTAGCACTGGGCCTCGAGCCTAATGGTATTTCACAGTTTAAATTCAATTCAATGCAATGTGATTAAATCCTCAATGTACCTTCCCTGCAATGTACCTTCCCTTGAGTCAAATCAGCACATATTGCAGTTAGTAGGCGCCCCCAGTAGGGGCCCCTAGTAGAGGCTTTGGGTGCAGCGGTCTCATGCCGTTGTGTGTGTTATGTTTGGAATACACAGTTGAGTACCAGTAGCACTGTAGACACATTGTGGTTATTAAATGCAAGCAGCACAGTCTAATATCACATAGTTCCTGCATATGTCCTACAAAGTGACAACACAGAACATTGCATGACTCTGGGTGACTCTCTGTCCTGTAGGTATGGCTTCCTGGCCGTGTTTGCCTCTACAGATGGCGGCGTGACGAGAGTTTTCCCCAACATGTGAGTCACGGTACGACACCTACCATCAGCCCACATCAGTGTATACCATTGTTTACCGCATCGTACTGTTTGACAGAGCTGCCGACTCCTGGGAGGAGGACCCTGAACCATTCAACTCCAACTACTACAGACGCAGCCTGGACAACAAGGGATACATGTTCAGAGCTCCTAGGAGAACCTGTGAGTAACTAACTAACCCTACCCTAACCCTAACCCTGTTCAGAGCTCCTAGGAGATCCTGTGAGTAACTAACTAACCCTAACCCTGACCCTGTCATAGGAAAGCTTAACCTGTGTGCGCAAACTGTTCCTGGATGTTTTCTCAACTGCCTCTCTCTCTCTGTCTGTCTGTCTGTCTGTCTGTCTCTGTAAATAGCCATGGGTGACCTAGGGGCAGAGAACGGCACCATTGGAATACTTCTCAGCTCTGCTGTAGAGGTTAATTTAGGCGGCAAGCTTCTTAAACCTGCAGGTACAGCGTGTTACTTTTATTAGTCTGATGATCGACGAGATAAGAGATTCGTAAGATAACAAAACACTACTTTCAACATTAAAATAATGGTTTAAATAAAACCATTACAGCCCAAATCATTATATATCCATTATGTCATCCTCTTATACATCCTGTGGATATAATCTGGTGTCTTCCCATCAGTGGTGGGAGTGAAACTGGATCTGGAAGCATGGGTGGACAAGTTCAAGATCCTGGCCAGCAATGTGTCAGACAGCCGCCAGGGGACACACAAGGTTCATTCAAACACCCCCCACCCACACCCCATCTAGAGATTGTCACGGTCCTCCGACGAGTCTAGTTACTAACAGTGTTATCTTCACACAGTGCGGGCCTTCCAGAAGCTGTGAAATGGACTGTGAAGTGAACACGGACGTAAGTGCTCCTCTCTGTCTCTCTCTCTGAGTGAAGCGACTCACTTACACTCTGATTGATAGACCTGACACATTTGAGGGGGACCTGCTTTCCTTGTGTAGGAAGCTGTCATAAATCCCGGGTAATGTGTGTGACCTTAATGCCATAAAGGCCTGGTGTGGAAGGAGCCTGTCCCTGTGGGGTCGGTAGCTAGAGTTATGCTTGTTAGGAATCTGCTGGGGAACACGCCCTTTCCCTGGAGATACACCATTACAGTCTTGTCTCCCGACGATGCAGTTACAGCGGTGGTCCATCCAAGAGAGATTTAATTAGTATTTATGTTTATATAATTCACATTATTTCTATAGTAACCTTAAATGTAATGTAATGTATAGTATAAATGTTCATCATTAAAATATAAACCAAACATATATAGCCAATATATACATGTGGAGTGTGTGTTGGTGGTGGCTGGTTTAAGTAGCCTCACCTGGTCCGAGTCAGACTGATTAGACTCTGGGGCTGCTGGGTGAGGCTGCACACCTGGTTAAACCAGCCACCACACACACACTCTGGAGGAGCGCTAGCATGTCAGCACATACCACCTGCTCTGCCTGGTGCCTGGTGCCTGGTGTCCTGGTGTCCTGGTGTCTGGTGCCTGGTGTCCTGGTTTCCTGGTGTCGGAGGAGCCCTGAGTAGCAGGGTCCACTGCTACAATACTCCCATCCTTTGAATGCAGAGCAGACATTGTTCAGATCTTGCATATATCATGGAGCCTTTGTCTCACTGTGAAATGTTGTCTTAGGCATTGGTTAGGTCAAGTACCACATGGCCCTCAGCTGTCCCTACAGCTGTTACCTGGGATAACTGGGCTAACGATGTGTGTGTGTGTGTGTGTGTGTGTGTGTGTGTGTGTGTGTGTGTGTGTGTGTGTGTGTGTGTGTGTGTGTGTGTGTGTGTGTGTGTGTGTAGGACCTGCTCTGTTATCTGATCGATGACGGGGGATTCCTTGTCATGTCCAATCAGAGAGACCACTGGAAGAAGGTAAACCTTCTGTTAATAATGTAAAATCAAAACATATAGGAATGTAAAGAATGTAGTGAGGAGACAAAAAAGTGAAAAACTGAAGATAAACACAGTTCTTGTCTTCATAAACCCCTCCTCTTTCTTTTCTTCAAATGAAAGGTTGGCCTTTTCTTTGGAGACGTAGACCCCTACCTGATGTAAACTCCTCCTCTTTCTTTTCTTCAAATGAAAGGTTGGCCTTTTCTTTGGAGACGTAGACCCCTACCTGATGCACGCTCTTTATAACAACTCCATCTACGCTCGCTTGCAGTCCTTTCAGTACCAGTCTGCCTGTGAACCAATCAGCAGCAGCCACACCGGGGCCGCTGCGAGAGGCATCTTTGTGGTAATGGAGGAGTTTAACTCAATCAAGTTTAGAGCAAGTGTTGAATCTGATTACGGAGTGTTGAAATGTTCCTCTTGTGTCTCCAGCCCTCCATCGCTGACATTCTGAGTTTGGCCTGGTGGACTTCAGCAGCGGCCTGGTAACTCCTCTTAGAACAGTGTTGGGTTAGGGTCAGACAGTGGAAGGGAAACCAGATGGTGAAATCACAAGGACAGTTCTTACCATGCTTGGCACCGCCCCCCCCCCCCCATCTTGTTTTTTGAACCTTTGATGTGAAGGCGAAACGCTCACGTTGTTCCATCATGTCTTCCCCAGGTCTGTGCTCCAGCAGCTGCTTTATGGACTGGCCTACAACAGTTGGTTTCTCACAGGTGGGCACCTATAAATACAAACAGTATGCCGTGATATGAGGATATGAACGTGGTATAAAGGCCATCAATAGTCTGTGTATTCCCATCCTGTGAACTGTACCGCGGTCCTACAGATGACTCTCTGGTGGAGGGCTTCGAGACCAAAACCAGTAGCTGTGTGACCATCCAAAGCCAGTTCTATTTCACCAACACCACCAACTCCTACAACGTCCTGCAGGACTGTGGGAACTGCTCCAGGTCTGCTTTAATGTGTGATCCACGCTGTTTAGCACGCAAGTAGCTAAAGGCTAACCACCGCTGTCACCCGACTCTTCCTGTGTAGGCTGTTCCACGCTAGGAGGATAGAGAACACCAACCTGCTGTTTGTGGTAGCGGAGACGCTGCCATGCAGCTCCTGTGAGATAGAGAGGCTGACCCAGGTCAGGACAGAGTGTATCCTACCCAACATTCTTATATATATATATATACATATATACCCTGTCTGACTGTGATTATGTTCTCTATGCACGCTTGTTTTGTGTCTTATATGTTTTTGTATAAATGAAATAAATGACACTAAAATAACATCCTTCCTATGGACACATGTACTGTGAATGAACTGTGTTGTATTCAATAGCTTAGGCCTTGCCCTTAACTCTGAGCCTCAGTCCGCGAGGAGAACCCGTGTGAAGTACTGAGCAACGCCAGGTATCGCAAAGGTCCACCGAGCTGCTTTGACTACAGTGCCTGGGTGAGTCCAGTCTGGTAACACATCACATCTTAATTGAAGGTATACTGGTCAGATGAATGCTTGGTGTAGCATAACCTCTTGGTTGGTACACTGAGGGAGCTGATATAAAGCAGGGGTCAACCCCACTGGAGAACTCACTGTGCCCTTAAGAGAAGTTCCATCGCTGTGTGTGTACCATTCACTTTGATTGATTGACAAGGTAGGTCCGGATTAGGGTAGAACTTATCATTTAGGCTTTTGACTAAATGTGTCTCTGTCTTGTTTGGGGATGACGGTTCCTCTCCATGTGTTACAGGAGAACACCTCTGAGTGTGGTCACGCTCTTTCTCTGCAGTCCTCTGTTGGAGTCGTTCTCTTCTTTCAGTTTACTCACACATTTGTTTTGATTTGATTTTCTTCTGATTGGATCCTGAGGTCCGTTGTCCTCGCCTACTTTGACCGTTTACCGTCATGTTTACTTCATTTATCTTGCAGTATCATACTGTGTATGGTGCAGAATCAAGCCACACCCCCAGTTATATTCAACATGATTATTAAGCCACACCCCCCAGGTATTTTCAACATGATTATTAAGCCACACACTCCAGTTATATTCAACATGATTATTAAGCTTAAGTTATTATTAAGATTTGGTCAGATCAGTTGGACTCCACCAATTAGTTAAATTTAAGGTCAGATTTTTATAAGACTTTCCTAGACTATGCTGATGATAGAATATTATATGTCTTGCCAAGCCGTTTCATAAAGTTAATCTTTATTGTGCATTCCTCTGATAAACTTCTTTTATTTCACATTTATCAGATTTGTTTTAGTTAATGTGATTGAATTGCTTCCACTTATATTTGGTATGTTCTAGAAGTGCTTCCATGTGTAAAATAAGCAGGCTGTAAGGGATTATATATTTGACATGTTTCTTTATTACATGCAGCTGTACATAAAACAAATATGATGCAGAACTTTGCATGTAGTCGCTTTTAAACAACAGCAATAACGCTACAATCAACTCTTTCATTGTTGTGATAACTTGGTGACCATCAATTAATGATCAATTCATTGATTTACAGTGTAATTGATTTATAGTGTAATTAATTTACATTGTTATTGATTTACAGTGTAATTAATTTACAGTGTTATTGATTTACAATGTAATTGATTTATAGTGTAATTAATTTACATTGTTATTGATTTACAATGTAATTTATTTACAGTGTAATTGATTTAGATGGCAATTAATTTACAGTGTAATTGATTTGATGGCAAACAAAAAAGATGAGCCCAAATCCATATGTGGCCAACGTTTCTTTAAATGTATACCCTAACCCTACACATGTGTACCCTAACCCCAACATGTATACCCTAACCCTATACATGTGTACCCTAACCCCAACATCTATACCCTAACCCAGGGGTCCTCAATTACAAATCTCAAAGGTCAGAAAAGAGCATTTTCAATAAGACAAAGGTCCAGAGAGGACTCCCAGAGTTGACGGGGGGGGGGGGTTGTACCGACAGTACCGTAGCGAACCGGCCGACGGCCGATGGCCGACGGGGGGGGGGGGGGGGGGGTCTGTTCGCGGTTTACTTTTCGTTGCATTCTTTGCAGAAAACCCAGCTTACAGCACAGATTCACAGCTATAAATTCAATTGCTGCTTGCAGTGGAGGAAGCGGAGATTTACATTTACGTACGGAGAATTTTGACTCGCTGCGTCGCGGCGATGTCTCGCAGAAAATACATGAAAAGTATAATTTGCTCAGAGTCCGGAGACAGTTGTGGTTCGGTCCGGATCCGGTCCGGGGTTTGAGGACCCCTGCCCTAACCCTATCATGTATACCCTAACCGCAACATGTATACCCTAACCCTAACATCTATACCCTAACCCTAACATCTATACCCTAACCCTAACATCTATACCCTAACCCTATACATGTGTACCCTAACCCCAACATGTATACCCTAACCCTATCATGTATACCCTAACCCTATCATGTATACCCTAACCCTATCATGTATACCCTAACCCCATACATCTATACCCTAACCCTATCATGTATACCCTAACCCCATACATGTATACCCTAACCCTATCATGTATACCCTAACCCTATCATGTATACCCTAACACTATCATGTATACCCTAACCCCATACATCTATACCATAACCCTATCATGTATACCCTAACCCCATACATCTATACCCTAACCCCATACATCTATACCCTAACCCTATCATGTATACCCTAACCCTATCATGTATTCTTTTGACCTGCATATTGATGGTAAGGCTTTAGTCTCTTGTATCTTGCATTTGACACTATTTGTCAAAATGGAAGTTATGCACTTGTATGCTTTTTTATTGGGAATGTAGCTTATTACAAGCTTTTGGTGTCATTATGTGATATAGCTTGACTCTTTTGTGACATTATAGATATTGCACATGGATACAGCATCTATCTACATGCATACATTATAATGTACATACATTGTAATGTACATTTTAATGAGTTCAGTCAAACATCATTGGCTAGTGTACATTTGTTTGATTGGTTGACACTACATTTCAATCCCAGTGAAAGAAGTACACAGAACTGGGGCAAATTCAAAATAAAACATAATAAAAACATGGCAAATAAAAAGTATTAGCAATCAAACATAAGCAGGGAACACGAGCCAAGAGGTTGTAAGGACAAAACTACTTTGAGGGGAGTTACTGCTAGAGCACAGAACACATTTGAAGTGTTATCATATAGGTATGGTAACTGGTAGCCATGTTATTTTGGTACCAGAACAATGGTAATAGAACTGGCCGTGACTCATTTAGATGTATGTGTGATAAACAGTGAAAATATTATTTATTGCTGAAAGCCCTTTGTGTTTTTTTGCATTTATTTTTAATTACATGGTAATGATGTTCCACCCAGTAGTGCCTTCGTTGCACTCCTATCAAATGGCCAGAACTCTCTGATGTTGGATGGGGTCAGTAGCCCTGCAGGGGTCAGTAACCCTGCAGGGGTCAGTAACCCTGCGGGAGTATGTAACCCTGCGGGGGTCAGTAACCCTGCAGGTGTATGTAACCCTGCAGGGGTACATATACTCATATGGTCTCCCAGACCACAGAGGAATGAGATGAAATGCATACAGGAGTACATTTTCAAGAAGTACAACATGGTTTTAAAAATGGCACCGTTGGAAGAACAGTTAATAACTGCCCTCTCCTCTTCTGTCCCTCTTGTCTTCTCTTTTTATAAAACAAAGTCTAAATGTCTGAAGAGTATTTTGGAGCGAGAGAACATGTGTCTTTTCTCCGTACACTGGTTCAGCCATGACTCAAAGCACTTACACTGTCCACCTTCATATGTTTGTATCCCACTGGCACACACTTGTACATTATTATATTGTTGAAGCCTGTTAGAAACGTGTATTACAATACAATGGACTGAATTGAGTGAATGTTTATGTAGCTGCTCAACTCAAGCATGAAGGGATACGGATTAGTAGTTTAAAGCACAAAGCTATTTGGAGACCTTACAACATTGCTTAAAAAAGAAAGCATTTCATGTCATTTGCAGGCTTTCCTTGACGTGATAATGCATTTACAGAACTTCACAGTACATTGAAATAAGGCATTTTGTGAAATTCCGTAGCCTACAATGTATTGCTATTGTTGAGTTCAATGTTGTTGTTTGCATTGTTTGGTTTCGAAATACTTACCTGCATGATATCTTGGGAAATTTAAATATTTATGTACATAATTTGACAGGTATTTGACATGTCACATTTAGCTCTATAGTATTGCAGAGACAAGCGAGTCATGCTCCTCAAGGATATTTTGATTGATGTACGGATTTAGAGGGATTTACTAATTTAGCAAAAGAGTAACTTTGAAAGTTTGACTTCAGTGAAGCCCAATTTGCAGTATTTATAAAGCTTTTTAGCTTTTATTCAGCAAGTAAACACACAGAATGGTCTAGAATTGAGAGCAACCTACTGCCTAACCATATGTATATTTAGAATAGTATTTCCCTCTAGTTGGCACAACATGGAATATGATTAAATGTTATTATTATTATTATTATTATTTATGTATTTATTTATTGTCTAAGATGAAAATGGATTACCTTTTGTCTCAAAGTATTCAGTTGGTGTTTCTTTTGAATTCCAAGTAAATGTGAAATATTTTATCGATCTGAAAGAAAAATGAATGTTTATAAAGTTTGCTGATGGACACTGAGCAGTTTAGAATAAAACTGATCATGTTAATTGATTAAGAATGTCAATTTTCTTGCTGTAACTTTGCTTTTCGCCAACATTGTTGGGACTTCCTCTGTTTGTGCCAGTCTCTAATTATCACCTCGTTTTGTACAAACTATACAAAGTAGCCTGTTGGTGAGCTTTGTTACGTTCTGTCTGTTTATATCGGGTATTGGTGAATAAATGCAATATTTTTCACTTCAGCTCAGTATCCTGATTGAAATGGTCGACCAGTATGCACGTAATCAATGCAGAATAGAACAATTCGTGTTTAGAAGTTTATACAATAAGTCATTAAATTCTCCTTATATATAATATAATGTATAATATAATTAGAATATAATATAACATGGAAACACACATCACAGCAGGGCCTAAGTAAAATGTAAAGAAATATCTTATTCCAGTCGTATTTGCCTGCCACCAATTAGTTGCCAGTTCTGTCTTTATATCTTTATATCTTTGTCTTTATATCTTTATATCTTTGTCTTTATATCTTTATGTCTTTATATCTTTATGTCAGTGTGTCTTTATATCTTTGTCTTTCTATCTTTATGTCAGTGTGTCTTTATATCTTTATATCTTTATGTCAGTGTGTCTTTATGTCTTTATATCTTTGTCTTTATATCTTTATGTCTTTATATCTTTATGTCTTTATATCTTTATGTCAGTGTGTCTTTATATCTTTATGTCTTTATATCTTTATATCTTTGTCTTTATGTCTTTATATCTTTATGTCTTTATGTCTTTATATCTTTATATCTTTATGTCACCGTGCACTGAGCAGGCCTCCACCAGGGAACTAAACGTAGACCCAACTGATCCTTCTCTACTGCAGATCGATAGAAAACTCACATTCAGCCTACTCCCAGAACTATTAAGCCCTTCTAATATGGCATTTCACAGCTGTGTGTGTGTGTGTGATATAAGTCTTATTGGCATACTGCAAGTCATGATAGTCATTTCCTAAATGTTTTGTAAGCAAAAGGATAAGAATTACGGTGGTACTTTCATGGACAAGGGTTTTAAATGAAAAACAATCTGATCTATTAAAACGCTTTACAACAGGCATTTACTACTAACCCTAACCCTACTAACCCTACCCCTACTAACCCTAACCCCCTACCCTACTAACCCTAACCCTAACCCTACGCCTACTAACCCTACTAACCCTAACTCTCCTAACCCTAACCATAATCCTACTAACCCTAACCCTACTAATCCTAACCCTACTAACCCTAACCCTAACCCTGTCTGATCTATTAAAACGCTTTACAACATACAAGCAGGCCATCATCCAGCGGTGAGATTGAGTTTGACAGATGGTAAAGGTTAAAGGTTAAAGCATGCACTTCAGTTGGAACGAAGACTAGAGCTTTAGGGGCCTACAAGTGAATTTGCTTCCAATGTCAGTCAGTACAGATCCCACACAGTTCACTGGAAAGACGATAGATAGGTCTCAAGCTACGGCCACTGGCGGTAACTGTCTTAAACTGCCATATATGGAATGTTTTGTAGTATCTGCAAGGGACTAGCGCCAAATACACAACGTCTTAAGCCCCTGTATATAGCTGTGAACAGAGCATGTGAAAAGACCATGAGACCAGAGCTTAGCAGTGTTTGATTTCGCTTCGTTTTTTTAATGATGACTCCTTGTTGTGATTTTTCTATATAAAAAGTCATGCTGTGATTCTACTGACTATATATTGGAAGAGGAACGTAGACCCAGCCTTCATGTGAGCATGATGTTTCAATGATGATGTAAAGCTAAAGTGAAAGCCTTCTTCAAAAGGTACCAAATGCATACAAAGTGCAAATTGTGGATTGTAAGGTCTCTCGGATAAGAGATCGAATTCAAGTCCAATTGCTTGCAGTCGTTTGATTCTTTCTGTGCCCAAGAATATGTCAGAACCAGAGGCGGAGCTTCCTAACCAGAGGTGGAGCTTCCTAACCAGAGGCGGAGCTTCCTAACCAGAGGTGGAGCTTCCTACAGGCAACAGGGCGTGGTCCCGAGGGGGGCGCCAAAATTGCGCCCAGAAAAAAACAATCAAATAATTAATCAGAGATCATCAGTCAGAACGTTCTAGATCATCAGTCAGAATGTTCTAGATCATCAGTCAGAACGTTCTAGATCATCAGTCAGAATGTTCTAGATCAGGGATATTCAACCGGGGGTCCGTGACCCCTATGGGGTCCGCGGAGCTACTGCAGGGGGTCCGCCAATTCTTTTTGGATGTCAAACAAATTTTGAAAAATATATTTTAGACAAAAAATAAAATATTGAGTACACTCCAACCAATAATAGGTAATAATAAGCAATTTTCTTGACAAAAACAATTTAAGATTCCCATGCAACCATGAGGCATTGCAGCCTAAGTTATGCTACGTGACCAACCGTCATCAAAAAAGAGAACGTTTTAGCTGGCTAGCTAGCTGTGTGCCACTCACCAGGGTCAGTCATCTCACTGAAGTAGGCCTATCTGTAATCCTGAAGCTAAAGTTAAGCTAAATGTTTCATTGTCCCACATACCTTAAAAATGTAATGTACAAGTATTAGCCTCCATACATCAATAATGATTATTTATAAACGTCTCAGCAATGTAAAAATACATATTGCAAAAATGCAGCTATATAAAAATGCAGTCCAAAAAAATGCAGTCCAATGTAAGCATTATAACTGAGTATATAAATAGGTTAATAAGGCATTATGAATGTTATTATAGGCCAGGCCTAAAACGCAACACACAATTTTATAAAATATCTAATAG
>OOFB01035271.1:0-19335 GCA_900323305.1 Trachyrincus murrayi | reverse complement strand
ACTGTGACATTCTGCCTCAGATACTGCCGGATACAGCGGGGAGCCCGGATTCAAATCCGCTTTTTATAAAGGCTTATTGTAGTTTGAGAGAGAGAGAGAGAGAGAGAGAGAGAGAGAGAGAGAGAGAGAGAGTGTGTGTGTGTGTTAAAACTGCAATCATTACATTGCAAACCTCTTCTAAAGAGGCACTGCTTTGAATACAGAATACATTTATTAAACACTGACACTTGGTTAGCCAATAGCGGCTAACCAGCAAAAGTAGGGCAGACCAAGTGCTGGCACAGCAATTAATTGTGTGTGATACAAAGTAGGGCCATTTGTATCCTTGGGTGTGAGAATGCTTAAAAAGTGCCATGTTTGCTAATTAGGAACCCTCGTTCAATGGAAGCCATTGATATGGGTTGTGTTGGAGAACTTGGAGAGAGGAAGAAAATGAGAAAGAAAAGAGAGATAGAGGGAAGCTTTATTCATCCGGAGTTTTCAGTGCAGAAATACATTTGCAGCCCTTTGAAGAGGCATCTTGCTAAAATACAGCACACATAAATATTTATCTCAGTGTCAGAGGGGACTCTACATGCTGTGAACTAATGCAAATAAGTTATATACATTTTTTTTATTGAGTTAAAAATGGCTAGTTATACGCAAATAAATATATGCAAAAGTGCCAGCATCATTCAATCAATCACAAGTCTGCATCAAAGTGGCCATGGGACTTCAGACTTAGTGTGCTTGCGTATTAGCCTTGCTAGCATTAGCATGTTAGCATGCTCACGGAAATGTGCGCATACAACAAGTTGGCTTGTCACACATAAATAGACTATGTCTGGTGACCTTATGAATGGCTAGCTGCACCCTACCTCTAGTATTCATGCACAATACCGAAGCCATAAAAGAAGTGCCATGCACCAAATATTTTTGGTGAACTTGCATAATAACCAATCTTGTCAAACCTGTACCAGCAAATAGAGACATGATCAGACAATTGCAATGTGCACCTACGCACAGACACAGACTGATTGAAGCTAACTAAAATGATTAATGAAATCCTGACATTTCCCCAATAGGAGTCTTGTAGAAACAAAATGTATGCTCAATGACTAAAAAGCAATTGCCTTTGTGAATGTTAAAAGGTCCCTAAAACGTGCTAAAAGTAAGGTGTTGAAGCAGGTCTTTGGCATAATTTAGTGACATGACTCAAGTTTTAACTTGGTTTAAAAATATTAATTTATAAAAATTAATTGTATTTCTTAGAATTCAATAGCTTGTTCAATAGATTAAGATAATTACTCAAACTCAACAACTACACCAAACAACCCACACACACAACATGAGTATGGGATCAAGTGAGGTAAATCCATCCCTTTCCATTGCCTTGCATCAGAAAAGAGATCCCTCATATTTTCCACAAATCCAAGGCTGATTTTTCCACAGATTTTTTTTATCACGATAGCAAACAATGAATGCAGAAATTCCCAAACTATGGGCCAACAACCTAGGCACCTGCACACCATATAATACAGCAAAACAGGAAGAAAAAAGGAAATGTGAGCAACTAATTTAGAATGACCATCTACCATCTGTGGGCCTAGTGCTGATAAGTTTGGTGATGCTCTGTGGCCCTCTAGTGGCCATGAGTTGTTAGTTGCTAGTCTTTGCTGACGTTAAATGGAATATTGACACTACATATATACAGTATTATATATTTGTATCTATATATATATATATATATATATATGTGTGTATAATTTCTTTGACATTCATTTTCATATTTTCATATAAATATGAAGACATGAAATCTACTACTGGATACTAAACTGTAACCATTCCCTACCATGGCCTCTGACTGTATTTCTGATCAGATTTGTTACAAATATTCTGTGATAACTGGTCAAGATCAAGCAATACGAAGGGATTCACACACATTCAATGAATAACGAATTCAGCAGAGAGTTCACCGTTCAAAGTCATCTCAACCTTCAGCAGTAGAAAGCCAACACATCAACCCCCCGCCTCCACCCATTCATAATATTTCATAATCACTGACCATAAAGATGTCGCTCTGTGTGCGTATAAAAGAAAGTCAAAGAAGGTCAAGATGGTGTGTGGGGCACAGAACCACATGACTCTCTGTGATTGGTCGGTGGGCCTACCGGTCAGGTTCCGGGGGCGGGCCTCTGGCAGGTCTGAGATAGCTCCGGTGGTGACGGTCTTCCTCATCCTGGAGGCAGCTGCTCCCAGTGCAGGCTTGGCCAGGGCATCGTCGCTACTAGCTCTCTTCAGCTGCAACACACAACACACATCTCTTGGTAAGGCTGGGAAGGTGTAGACCACTTACTCACAAAAGCAGAGGGACTTTCTACATTCAGTTGTCTAGGTCCTACAAGCATCCCTTTTATATCATCAACTAGGGTTGAACAATATGGTAAAAAAAAAAAATCATATTGCGATTCTTTTGACAGATATTGCGATATGATTCACTATTAGTGGGAATGACCATTTTTGCATCACAATTTTCATTTTCACTGAATAAACTAGCATGATGTGACATTTGTTGGGGATTAATTATAATGGTGCTAGAAATTAACATTTATACATTGTACCCTTATCAAAAAATTGCAGCCCCTGCGATAATATTTGGATTAATTGTTCAGCCCTATCGTCAACCTCAAATAATTTAGATATAGCTATAAGATATATGGTGTAAGATATAAGATATTGTGGTGTACTTGGACGTCACTTACCCTGCTGAGGCGCAGGTCTGAGGCCAGCGTGTTGGAGGACCTGGAGGTCTTTATGGAGGACGTGGCAGAGGGGGTAGGTATGGACGCGTGTTTGGCCCGCTCGTGGAGCCCTGGCTTGGGCAGCCCCACCTTGGTGGCGCCCCCTTTCAACATGGCGGTCTGTCTGCTATCTGCCCCTGGACAAAACACCAGGCAAAGAGAGTCAGACATTTTTGGTCGCAATTTGAAACATGCATATGTACTTTTTATTTATGATCATGAGTTTGAGTTTAGTAGTTGGGCTGAATGATACGGTAAAAAAATAAATCATATTGCGATTATTTTGACAGATATTGCGATTGCGATATGATTCACTATTAGTGGGAATGATAAATTTTGCATCACAATTTTCATTTTCACTGAAAAAACTATCATGATGTGACATTTGTTGGGGTCCGTAACAAACAAACATGTTTTCTTACATCCGCAGAGAATAATGTGTAGGCCAGGGCATCTCTGCAGCACTACAGTACTTCATTCATAATGGTGTTAGAAATGTACATTTACACATTTTACCCTTATCAAAAAATTGCAGCTCACTTGTTTAAATACCCCGAAAAAACTCAATAAGGGCATGCGAATACTAAGAGCAAGGGAATACTAGGAATACTAGGATCATTGCCAACGAAAAATGAATACTACTTCAGACACCACCACCTCGTACTGGAGCAGGGACTAGCCAACACGTCACAACCACTGGTAGTACAACAAGAAGTCAGACTGAAAGGAGCCCTAGAGTGTGTGTGTGTGTGTGTGTGTGTGTGTGTGTGAACATCAAAAATAAACACTAATAGATACAAGCACTGGCTACACTGTAAACAGGAAGTGGGACGCATTAAGACTTGTAAATATGTACAGTGACCTCGAGGAGGTGATGTACTGAAGTGGATGGCAGTAAGTAGCTGATGGAAAGAGCATAGAGAGAGAGAGAGAGAGAGAGAGAGAGAGAACGAGAGTGCAGGCAGCAGGAAGAGCTGCCACTGGGTTCATAATGAGCTGCCTGCAAGGTCCCTTAAGACCGACTCATTGATTTAAGAAGCAGAGGTGATGCTGGGGTAACGTTATCTTCAGCCGCACGCTGTGTAAATCGTATGAGTGTGTGTGTGTGTGTGTGTGTCCACTGGCACATCATATGATGAAGGCAGGATCCTGTGACCGTCACCAGGCTGTGCTCCTAGGCTACTACTGTACCGCTTGTACTTGCTTCTCATTAACTCATCCCGGATCCCTTCCAACTGATATGATTAGGGACTCGTATGTCCCCGCAGAGATTGCTGACAAGTTGACAAATGGCTATGTCCATAAACGTTTCATATGTCGCGGTACGTCAATAAATGTTCTGAATTACACTCAAACAAGGATGGAGGTAACAGTAGATGCAACATTAGCTAACACACATGGTGAATGGACGTTCTGGTTTGACTTACAATTTAGCCTACGCTAGCTGGGAAGATGCATTTATTGTAGTTGACACCTTTGTTTACTCACTGCGTAAAACAGTAAGTAAATAAAGGCAGGGTGATAATCTCGCACATTGTTTGAAGCGTCTTTTCACTTCAAACCATTGTGTCCGCACAGGGGACGGTGGTAGAACATCTTTAATTTAAATCACAATGTGGGGTAACTTAGGGTAATTTACCAGACACTTTCATCCAACGTGGCATATTGATTTTTAAACATTTTCTAGATACATTAATG
This sequence comes from Trachyrincus murrayi, assembly GCA_900323305.1. NCBI lineage: Eukaryota > Metazoa > Chordata > Actinopteri > Gadiformes > Macrouridae > Trachyrincus > Trachyrincus murrayi. The sequence continues at coordinate 14,857 of OOFB01035271.1, read as the reverse complement.
AGAACAAAGGGTAAAGGCATCTGGCTAAAAGATGTCTTCAGGTAGACTGTGGACATATTGGGATTCGAACCAAGAACCACTCTGCTGAGAATCAAACAAACAACCCTAACAACTACGACACTATCCTGCCCCCGCTTTACGATTTAAATAGCATGTGCATAGCAAGGCTAGCACAACAAAACGAAGGGTCACTAATCTAACAGCTATTCGCTGACACATTGTGGTGTTTGCAGAGAGATGACCTCTTCCTGTTGCTCTGCAGCAGAATAGAGGACTTTTCTCAGGAGTGCAGCGCTCTCCCGTTTTAGGCCACTTCACAACGTCCTACTTAGACAAACCAGAAAGTCTTACACAGGAAGAGAGCCTAGTTCCTATTCGACTAGCACCACCCACTAGTGGCAGTGGCATCATTATATTATTTCTCACTGTAGCAGAAATCACATCCATGTATGGTTAAACACTACATGTCAAATAATTAAATCTCGAACAATCTGGGGGAAAAAAAGCCTTAAAAGTTAAAAGTCGGAACTTGCCCTGTAAATTAGAAAGCAGAATATGATTTGTAGTCACCACAACCCCAACTATTGGCTTGTTCGCCGGTGTAATTACATTGGTGCTTTTTAAAGCAGTGGAGTGAACGACCCGGAGATCTGAGCGGCTGGTGAAGCTAAGCCGCTAAGAACTGACATAGAGGAAGCAAGGACCGAAAATCTACCGACATTATGCTCATCAGTTTGGGACAAATCAAGCGAATCACTCTCTAATAATCGAATCTATGAACCCAGTGAGACGATAATGTCACGCAACCCAAGATTTACAGTGATGCTAAATAGAGGAAACATCACAAAAACAAGTGTAGATCCACTATGGCAATTCACCTTATCTTGACTTGTCTTATCTAAACTGCCAATAGGAATAGTTTGTGTTGTGGTGGCTAGGCTTCCTACAACAGAAGCTGTTTGAATATGTATTTTGAATATTTAACTTCCAAGCAACTCTCTCTGTTTACTCTCTCTAGTGGTAGAGGTAGTTTTCTACCTCCACCCCTAGAGAAAACACGAAAAGCAGCCAAAATGACATAATGTGTTATTTGCCCCCAAAAATAAAACACTGGAAACGCCTTTTTTTAGAAGAAGAAAAAAAACACTTCAAGTCAAAATAAAGAGCTCCAAATTACGACGTAGAGGTTTGACGTGCAATAAAACACAAACCCCGAAGAAAGACATTGAGCCCAAAACAAAAATAACCACCACCGACTACAAAGTCCAGAACAAACACAGCTTTCCTTCCACAGCCTTCTGTTGCCCTGCCCATGCCGGCTCACCGCGGCCACCACAAATAGGATCTGGATCTGCAGCGTAATATTTAGCTTTCATCATCTCCTGCCCAGTCACTGACCTTTCACCAAAGCATATTTATCATGGTTGGTACAGTGACACCATCACTGGCTCTGTCTTTGTATGCAAATCATGGAGGACAAGGACACCTCAGAAAAATGTGCATGATTTGTATAGCATAACGTTAGCGTGGCTGGCTGTCAGACAGTCACAATAATCAGGAAATGGTGCACATAGATGAGGCAATGCTCAACTTCCTGACCCATTTCAAACCACATACATTGTGGTGTTGTATGGCACTGCACTTCTGCTAATGCATTACAACCGCCCATTTCGATATAGGCTTTCAGATCAAATGTTTAATCTGATTGAAGATAAAGCTGATTATTTCTATGCACATTAGAACCAAATTCACACTCATGGTAAGTAAGCAGTGTGGCACAGTATGAATCATCATCGCCAATCAAAGCCTTACAATAATCTATTAGGATTTGTAAGGGATTAGCCTAGCTTGGTTTCACAGTGGCTTAACATTGAGAAGGTCTGCCATCTTATCCATTATGACAGCTGGCCAATAGGAGCAACGAGGGCGATTCAGCCAGTAGGGTATCCTTCAGGCGAGAGAGACCGTAAGAAACTGGTATGAATGCCACCGTGCTTCATCATATCCTCTGATGTGTTCCTGTTGTGCTAAAACAATGGAACTACTCAGAGGCCACTTCAATAGAAGACTATGTGAGCTCAGAGCAAACATTAGAATAATACACTGAAATGTACTAACATCATGCCAAAAGGAGATCAAAAAGCTAACCCTGGTAGTTTCATTTTCTAATTGCTGTGGGCATTGTAACCCTGTACAGGCTACTAAATGCATTTAACCTCCATCATCTTCCCAAGTAGTTAATATTTCAATCCATTCACTCTGAGATCAAAAATGTTGTATTCCAAAATTGCAATAAGAAAGTAGAAAAAAACGGCATATACAGTTGAGCTATAGGCAGATACCGTGAGTGACACAGACGAAAACTCACGTGTAATCAGATGTTGTCCGAGTGCTTCCACACCCACTGGTTGCCCCAGACAACAGATGGATTTCCCATTAGCGTTCAGCACAAGCAAGTAGAATTTCCTCTGTCAGACACGGTGAAGAGAGAACGGCCCAAGGACCAGGAACGGTTACCACACTCGCTGTTACCTCTCTACCTCTACCTAGATGAGGGTAAGGAAAAATGAGTCGCTGTTACTCTCGCACTGAGATACAGAGAGAGGGGAAGAGAGAGAGAGAGAGAGAGAGAGAGAGGGGAAGAGAGAGAGAGAGCTAGAGAGAGAGAGAGATGGAGAGAAGGGTTTCTTTCTCCTCGCTTACTGTTTTTCCAAGGTTTGTCTTACTCATCAAGAGCAGAAAGGGGAGCTGAGTAGAGGTGGGCTCTCGTATGTGAGTATGTGGCTGCTGGTGCACCTGGAGCCAGCTGAATACAGACAAACACCGTTATCATAACATGACATGGCAATTTTGGTTTGAATCAGGAGGATCCTTCACTTTATGTGGCTTGTCATCTGATCTTGAATCATGTGTGTGTTCTGTGGTTGGTGGGCAACACAATCGGTCCATTACATGCTCTTAATTTATAGCCCAGTAAGTATGAAGTAACGACCTGTGGCTCTTCAACAACTTGTTTCGAACTGCCTCTGGCTGCATGTCTCCGACTAGGTGGAGTCAGTGACTTGGGGCAAGAGCCATGGATGTATCAGGATTAAGCGTTTTACTGTCTTGGCTGCTCAAATCTAAACAGTAGCCAACAATGCTGACAAAAGCACTCTTTGTCACACAAACTCCTTTCTCAACACGAGGGTGGAAAATCTGTGGAAAGGGCCTTTCGTTTTATGCACTTCCAAACTGTTATAATTTGTAGCCCACAGCGTTCAGCATGCCAGAGACATGGGTGAGTGGGCAGAGAGGCACACTGCTCTCGGGGCACAGATGAAACAGGCCTCAGTTTGGACTGAATGGTAAACCAAGAACCTAACCCTGACCACACCCCGGCACCACCACAAAAGTAGAAAAAAAGAAACTGCAAATACCCAAGAAATATGCAAGAGATGTGTGGTGCAGGGCACCCAGCATTTATTTATTTCAATTAGCCTAGCTGTGGTGTTTAGCTGTACAGATGGTTATTGGTGGATTTCTGATCATCGGCATGGCTTACCATACAAACCTATGATGATAATCACATAATGAGAGCCACAGCATCATCCAATGCAACCTAATGTTTCTAAATACTATAAATAATAGTAACGTCAATTTCTTTCAAATAGACACTATACTGTTTTAAGAGGCTACTAGAGGCAAGAGGAAACAGCAGACCTTTGGGTCAGACACCGGTCAGGCATTAATAAACAATGGACTGCCATAAAGACTAGTGGATATCGGAAGCATCTGATGGATACATAATGCTGGACCAGACTGGCTGGTTCGATACTGTAACCCTTAGGGGTGATACACTAACATGGGAGGCAAACACACGGGACATCTTAAGTGTTTCCTCCCCCCTCCTCCTCCTCCCCCCCCCCCTCTTCCCCCTCCTCCCCCTCTGTACAGGAAGCAGCACTGAGTCAGAGTCTCCACAGGCACAGAAGTAAAAATAAAGTGCAACGAAAGGGATTCAAACCGAATGTGACAAGAGAATAAGCCGAGCCAGTTTTATTCTGCTATTCCTTTGAGTCTAGAAATAGATTCCTTGCCTTTCAGTTGGGTCCAATGTTACATTTGTGCTAGAAATACATTCAAATGTATCCAATACATTATCATTTATTTCTCAATAATAGAGCCAAAACCATCAAACATGTTGCCAAGGAAACACTTATTGCCATGGCAACATTGACAGCTTTCTTTAAGTAATGAGGGTTAAAAATAAGTTGAGCATAGGTTAATGTATTTCCAGAAAACAATGAATAATATGCTGTTTTCATACAAAACACATCCCAAATTCGCGTATGAAGTGTAGTTGGACATATGAGGCCATACAAAAGATGACAAATTCACACCAGACGAAGGTGGTAGCAATGCCATTACAAACCACTACACATCCATCCTAAGTATTAGACCAGTGTCGATGGATTTCACTTTTGCTTGTTGTTATTTTACTTAAGGTCACACATACAACACTGCTGTGTGTATATTTAATTCAAGATGTCGTAGGCTAAATAACAAACAGCCCAAATGCAGATTCTGTCTCCGTGAGACACAAGGACAACTTCATCTTTATGGGGATTGAGGTTTGACTAAAACCAGCTCTTAAGTACACACCATTGCGGTGAGCTAATAAACATGAAAGCCAGGCAGGGTTACTGCCAATTAGATTTAAAAAATGTGCCGTCTTGTTTTCCTGAGGTTAAAACAATTACATGAAAGACAACTGTTCTTGTAATTGATGTTATTTGTTCTGCTGATGAGGACGAAAATACAAGCTTGACAGCTTTACATGACAGTTGTACATGACAAGGGTGACTGCATATGGCAGCCGTGGGTTGCTATAGAAACATAGCAGTAGATAATATAATGCACCTGCTAATCTAAGGATCCACTTTTTCCATTGTCAATATTGATTCAGAAGATGTACTGTAGGTATCAGCCTGAACTGCACCAGCCTGTACCAGACTACTGGTACAACCCCCCCAACGATTAGCCAACAAAACGCTAAGCATTTAGATCATCAAATATGTCCCAGAAAGTGTTGACCAACTGTTGACCATGTCTCATGTTTGTTGAGGATGTCTGATAAGAGTTTATCAGACCAATATCTGATACCATTATCAGTGAGCTCCTAATATTATCCCTAATAGGGGCCAAATCCATAAGAAATATTGGTATTAAGATACACATGGTTGAAAGGGGGAGGCATAATTGTTTTTAATGTTCTTAAATAGATTTGTATTATATTCTAAAGCCCATTTCCAATTCCAAACAGCACGAAACAAAGTAGCCCATTCCTCAGCGTTGTTAAGCCAGAATGTGTTTATGTGTTTATGTATGTATTATATATTTAACGTGTCCGTATGACCACGTCAGCAGCTCTCACGCATCTGTGCAGCATCTGGGCATAGGGAGGTGATGTGGTGTGTAAGCTGGGCCCGAGTACAAGAGGAAGTGTCTTGGATTAGGCTATGAGCAGAGCACCATGCAGAGAGACAGACTTTGCTCTCCCTCTGTGTTCCCCTTTAGACTGGGAGGATCTGAAACCAGTACACACCAGGACACAGATCCCCCCCTAACGCTAGTTAAAAGGAGGAACGTTGTGGCCATGCAGTGTGCTGAACTTAAAAAACGTATTCTATTACTTGTGAGGAAACTTCGGCTTCGGGTTGAAGAGTCCTGTTCTGTGTTTAATATAATGGGTGGCAATGGATGTCGCTGCGTGGCGGGGCGGGGTTTTTAGTCAAAGTCAAGTCAATAATGGTTTTGAATTCATAGAACGGCACGAAGCAGCGTGTCTGGTGTGAGACCCGCTTTAATGTCAGTTTTTGACCAAAATCCCTGCTTAAAATAGGGTTTTAGAAGGGCTCAGAATATTCCCAGTATATATTTATGTCACACACACACAGAGAGCATCAACTCGGTACGATCCAGTCCATTCAGATACGTCAGATGCGTGGATCAGTATTAGCAGTGAAAAGCTCTCTCCTGACTGACTGTGGTATGTTCTGAATTATGCAGCTCCACACAGCATAACTACCTCACAGCACCCGAATATGAAAGAGCTTCCAGGCGAGAGCGTCAGCTTAAATCAGCACCCGAACACAGCGAGCCAAAATGTGCTGAGTCAGGTGATGGCCTTCATCAGGTCAATAGAAGTTTGGCTTCACTTTAGGCCTTCCCATCTACTGAGCCAGGAACCTGTACACCCCTAATAACAGGTGGACAACACCACTGGGAAGTTAAGGGCCATTTAAAAGCAAATTAGTTGTTATTTAGATACGTGTAATTAATGACCAGGTGGGATTAGGATTCTTGCCCGGGGATGCCTACAGGTAGACTTTGGACATTTGGGTTCGAACCCAGAATCTTCCGGCTGGAGTCAAACACCCTAACCACTAAACTATCAACTTACTCCGATGCTTTTGCTGGCTCAGCATTAAGGAAATGAAAGCCACAGCATGTATATTTAATCAGTTTCATTCCTCCAACGTTGCCTTCTCAGAGACAGGCTCCCATGTGGGCTCAACTTCCTGTTTTGTTGGTGTCAAAGTTCATCGCTGATAAACATTCACAAATCAGAGCCATGCCCAAGAGAGTCTACACATGGGCCCTCTCTCCGCATGTTCACTGAGTGGGTGGCTTCCATGAAAACACTGGCTGTAGTCTATGAGAGGATCAGAGCTTTTGTCTGCATGTGTGTAGTCTATGAGGATAATACAAATTCAACAATGACAATGTATGAACACTGTCTCATTTAATAGGAGTGTTCTGTGACATTTGTGCACCCGACACACAAGCTTCTGGAATGAGAGCTTGTCTAATGGGCACTGTGGTGGGTGTTGTTGAATGTCTGCTTTTTGAGATGAGAGAGACAGACAGAAAGACAAAGAGAAAACACTCTCACAACTCTCATAAATCTATCAACTCCTGCTGCATGCACTCCCACACTCACATCTGTAAACTAGCTCGTCCTGTTCACCACAGGTGGCACAGGAGACACTATAACCGGATTTCAGATCATGTTCATCTTGTACATTTATAGTGGACCTGTGAAGCCCTGTAATTAAAGGCCAGGTTTATACATACACTATAAACCTGCCTTAAACTTCTTTTCAAAATCCTTTTGTGGAGTATGTGTGGTTGGTGGCTGGTTTAAGCAGCCTCACCTGGGTCACCGAGTCAGGTTGATTAGACTCTAGGGCTGGGTGAGGCTGCACACCTGTGGTGCATCAGAGTAATCAAGGCACACACAGCCATCACCACACACACTCTCAGGAAGAGCGTGCAGACATGTCCGTATGTAACACCTGCTATGGCTGTGCATCTTGCCAAACTCTCCAATAAACTGGTGTACAACATTCTACCCGTGTCTTGTGAGTCGGAGGAAAAGCCATCTAGGTGGTGTGTGGCAGGGTTCCCTGCTACACCTTTATTATTTTAATTAATAGGGTTAAACAAGAATAGGGTTAAACAAGAATTACTAATGACTGAGCTATGACTAATGCAAACACTCAAGCACAGGCTGTGTAAGTGGGACACATAATATTCAAATATTCAAAGACACACCATCCCTGCAGTGACTTTGACAAAAACGACTCGGCCTAGATAGGCCATTTATAGAAATGGCAAAATTCCCTATAGTTAGTGAATGCGGCTGTGATTATTCACAGGAAGACCAGCTGTCACTGGGACATTTGATTAAAATATTATTGTGACTTCAACACTAAACATTTGACAGATGATCTGCGATAGAGAAATGGAATGCAAGTTGGACTGGTAATGGTTTTTGTTTGGGTGCTGATACAAGATCCTTTTATTCAGCTAAAGTGTTGAAAAATAATTGTGCCACATACCTGCTTACTGTAACAGACATGTGACCTGACGACAGCCAATGAATAGCCTTTCCCTGCTCTTTCCTCATTCTTAATTTCCTTATCTGTGTAATTAGGGGCTCCACCAGTGGCCCAACGGACATGCCAGTCCAGCGCTATCCTCGGCAGACCTCTTGAGGAGATAACAGTTCTCTTCAACTCCTTTCACTAGACGGAACTCACAGTATGTAGAGTCGACATACTAATATATATATATATATATATGGAATTTCTTGTCGTCTTTCATCACAACTGCTCTCCTAGTCTTGTTGACCGGAGCGACCTAGTTGTCGTGAAATGATGAGCTCCATCTCCTGATGATGAAGTTATTCTCTTGAGAAACTTTCATTCATCTTGAGAAAATTCATGCCTGAAAAAGTATAAGAGAAGGTAAGAGAAAAACTTTGTGTATTCGTGCCTTCCTATAAATCAATACAACTTGAAGATCCCCAGTCACAACACTGGGCTCTGCACTTTTCTCCCGGTGTAGTCCTGTTTATAAATAGCAAGCCAGGGTCCTGCTCTGATGGTGGCTGGATGTATAATGAGCTGACCAGATGAGCACTGAGTACCGGTGAAAGGACTTGGACACTGAGGAGAGGACCAATGAAAGGACCTGGAGGTGGATACTATTTTACTAGATTGTGAATAATAGTGATCAAATATTTTCCTCCGTCTTATGCAATCGCCTACTCTTGACTGGCTGACCATACTTTAGTCTCCATCTGCATGAGTGCTCCATTCTGTCTGGGACAGCTCAGATTATCAGCCAACAACAAAGTTCTAGTGCTGTTTCCATCTGGTATAGCTGCTCATGGAACAAAAAAAATACAAGGTGTTATTACCTAAAACGTTCACAATTGTGGTAGCTAAAACGCTGGCCAGTTCACATTTTATCTTTTATTTTGGGGCATAGGCCTACTTAGAATTTAAGAAGAAAAGAGAAAAGTATGACCTCTCATTTGTTCCTATTGGGTTTGTCAAGGGGCCAATAATTCCTATATTATTCTCTGCTAGGTTTAAAAATGACACACCGGGTTATGACAAAAAACACCTAAAACTAGACTACGAACACAACCGTTCATTTTGTCATTCTGGGACTCACAATTCAAAGATACAGCAGACCCTGGCAAAATTGTAGACGTTTAAAGCACCACAAAATGATACATACTTAATCAGCGACAATTTCAGCCCAGTAAATGTAGTCAAGGGACTCTCTGTAGCTTAGTCAAAATGAGAGTTTGTAACTGACTGCCATGAGGTGATTGTAGGACCCTAACACACTGAACTGCAAGTGACGACCAGTTGCACGCAGGACACGTCTAACGAGAAACAAATGCCTGTGTGTTGATGTGGAATAATAACAGCACAGTGCATTAGAAACTAGAAAATGCCAATTTCAAAAACAAAGGCATGATTATTTGGGCCCAACTTTGGCTTGCATACACTTCGTTTAGACCACCAGTGTCCTTTCAGGCCGCTGTTCAAAGAGCACGGTATGAATGAGTGGCTCGACAGGAAGAGACCAGCGTGTCGGGTTTATCAACTCACAGGGACGACACGTGACAATTTACCACGACCACGTGTCTAATGATTGCAGAATAGACACGTGATGGTGTATTTATAAAGGTGTACAACATTGATGTGTGGAATGGCGACGTGCCCCCCCCCTGCCAAACATCTCGACACGTCTGACTTCCTAGAGAAACGTTAGCCGCTGGCCGGCATGCATCATTCAACACGCAATCAACCTGACCTAAGGCACACACACGCACGCGCGCGCACGCACGCAGACACGCACACGCGCGCGCGCACGCACACACACACACACACACACACACACACACACACACACACACACACACACACACACTGTTGATGAACATAAGAACCGTGCGTGTCCTTGAATTAATTCATTTCATTTGACGTACAATAAGGATGACTTCCCAACAGGCGTTTGCATGAAGTTGCCAAACCCTTCGGCGTTCAGTAAAGACAGCCAAAGCCATAACGGGGAAAAAAAAAAAAAGACTCTTGACAGCTTCTCTACATTTGGACACAACGAAATGCTAAAGTGAGTAGAAAAAAACAAGTCAGTTTTTTACGGTGTCAGGTGAAATGTACAATTCGCCGTTGGAACCCAAAACAAAAAGTACGCCGGGGATAAAAGTTCGCACCTTACCGTCTCGACGTCGCGGCTCCACTGCCGTTGGTACTGTGGACGCTCGCGCCTGTCGCGTGTCATCATGCAAGTCTCTGGGGCTCGTTACAGCACGAGCCCGGTAGGTGGAGCCCGGGAGTTTTGGTGCATTGTCCCCGCGCGGGGAACTCTGGGCGTTGTAGTTTTTTTCTTTAAACTACATCGTTAGACCGTTATGTGCAAATTAAATTATTGAATTCAAAAATAAATAAGGATACGTTCCACTACTTTCACTAATGATACAGGGATGTAAATGATTTACTCAATCAATACATGCAAAAAAAAAAGTATTACCAACTCAACGCTGTGGATATGTGGCGAATGTGCTAACACGAACACTAACACTTATATATAAGATAATTACTTTATTTGTGTAATATATTATAGATAATATATTACTTTAAATTAGATATATATTACATTATGATAGCATCGATATTTTTTTTTATTCCCTTTTAGAGATCTTACATTTAAAGAATCTACTCCGTTTAATAGTTGACTGTATGTACCTAAATCAACTTTCATCGGAAAACATGGCGGCGCCCTCGGACGTTCCTGCTTCCAGCGCTGAAGGTTCAAGCCCTACTAGTTTCAATGTTGATGCTCAACATTTCCAGTACAGTATGATCCTGGAACATCTTATCGGCGATAGGAAGCCGATAAAAGATCTTAATCCAGCCGTCATGGCAGGACTTCCAGTCCCTTATAAAACCGACGAGCAGAAGATGATCGAGCGAGCAATGGAGAGCTGCACCTTTAAGGCAGTTCTAGCGTGTGTTGGAGGTATGGGCCACATTCAGAATAACATAATTGGATTTCATTTCACATATGCTTTTACATTGCCTGTTTATGTCTCTCGGGAATGTATCTGGTGGTGCCTTAGCTTGTACTTAATTCTCAATGTCTTCATCGAGTCTCAACCATATGACAGACATGCAATAGACCAGTGTAGACAGGCATTCAAATATAACACAAGACTCAGTGAAATCTGAAATGTAAACGAAAATGTCTATTCCTCTATCGATTTAATCACACACTTTTGATGCAGTAAATGTCAGGCTCTAACATAGCAAGAGACAGAGCCATTCTATTCTAACACATAATATCTAGGCCAGTGGTTCTCAACTGGTCTAGCCTCAGGACCCACATGTGTCATTAAGTCACGACCCAAAAATAACAAAGATATTTACCAGTATTGCAGTAATCAACAATGCCTTCATGTACTGTTAAAAACATCGAGCGAACAAAACATTGAGCTGCAACAATTGGGGCTAAACTCAATGAAAATAGTAAGCCATTGGAACATGAATTAACATAGAACATTAGTTGATTCATGGGCTTCTTTCTAAAGATTAAGGTTTGGCATATGCTCTGCGACCCACCAGTTGAGAATCACTGATCTAGGCATTCAAGTCAGCGCTTATAGCCTGTCCCTCCAATCCCTCAGCAACATTCGATTCTTTTTATTCTTCATTCCACAGGATTCGTCCTCGGTGGAGCTTTTGGTGTGTTCACAGCGGGCATTGACACAAACGTGGGCTTTGACCCCAAGGACCCCATGAGAACCCCAACGGCACGGGAGGTCCTCAAAGACATGGGCCAGAGAGGGATGTCATACGCCAAGAACTTTGCTATTGTGGGCGCCATGTTCTCCTGCACAGAATGCGTCATAGAATCAGTATGTTACCTCCATGTTGTTTATGTCTAGTCGGGACCATGTTGCTGCTGTATGTTCTCCTGCACAGAGTACATCATAGAATCAGTATGTTACCTCCATGTTGTTTATGTCTAGTCGGGACCATATTGCTGCTGTACTCCAGATATAGGCATACAATAAATTGGTTGTACATCCAGAGTAAATGAACACCTTTATGTTGCCATTGGACTACTGTCATAGTAGATTAAACAAATTTTCCCTCATGTATAACATCTTGCATGGGACATGATGGAAAAACAAATGCATATTGATGACACCTTTTACATTTTCCTGAAATGTAATCAAAGTGTTATGTTGCCATGGCATTTCCAGTAGTCCCATTTCCAGTAGACCATTGTTACCCTAACCATGGTGTTATAGCACCCCCATTTGGCAATATATCATATCACAGTTTTACATTTGTAAAAAAAATTTTACTACCTTATTTCCAGATGTATAATCACTGTACTGTAAAGTTTATTATAATAATAATAATAATATAAAAAGAGACAGATTGTATCCATTACATTACCCAATTCTATACATTCATATGTTGTTCTTCAACGTTGCTCCTCACAGTACAGAGGACAGTCGGACTGGAAGAATGCAGTCTACAGCGGCTGTGTGACAGGGGGAGCCATTGGATTCCGTGGTAAGAATTTCCATTCCCTCTCAGTCTGAACTGCACTTTTTTTAAACACACCGTGACACCCATTTTATTTGTTTGTGTGCGTGTTACCCAGCTGGTCTGAAGGCGGGAGTGCTGGGCTGTGGAGGGTTTGCTGCGTTCTCTGCAGCCATCGAGTATTACCTGCGGTGAGACCGGGCTGCGACCAGAGTCTATGGACGTTTTCATTCCGCCCCAAAAACTTGAACAAGCGTCCACCACCAGGATGAAGAGACCTTGTTCAAATCTCACCGTGGATGAGGAGCGATCTGCAGGAAGAGGAGGATCAGATCGGATCAAAACCCGTCATCACTTCATGCAGACTTCAGATTTTATTTTTTGTCAAAGGGTCTGTTTTAGTTTGCACACTGTGTGGTGCAGTGGTTGCCATATGGTGGTCCGGAGAGCAGTCTGGCATCTTTTCCCTGATGTCTTTCCACTGTGACCAGTTTGATATTTATGTTAATATATATGTGTATGTAAAAAATTACTGTTGGACCATGCACACAATTAAATATGACTACACTGATGTGCTTACAATTAATGTCAGTCTGAATCCTTAAAACATAGTTTATGTTCTCTAGTAGCATCTTATGCCTGATTTGCAAATGTCAACATACATCTTGAAACTACTATTATACACAAGTGTGTTAACTTGTGTGTTGTTGGTTTGTACTAAGTAGTACACTACTTTGCCTAAATAATGCAACCAACATTTAACATCCGATGTGTCCACAGCTAGTGCTATTAGTTCTAATTAGATCAATAATGTAACCTCAGATAGCAGATATTCCCAAAAGTCCATTGTTAAATGCCATGTGTTATTGAAAACCCTCTTTGAATGGATTGCATTTCAATAATTTTAACATCATTATCCAAGCCTAGCTTCAGAATATAGCCAAGAGAACATGTCTGGTAAGTAGAATAGCACACCAACACTAGGGGGAGCTATAGGCCTAGATTGCACTGAAAATCCAGCTTGACATTCTGCAGGCCTAACGGGTGGAAGTAAAGATTCTAAGTGAATAGATAATTGCCACACTTGGATTTGGGGGCTAGGCTTTTTTAATTATTCTGACACTAACATACATTAATAATACAATGACAATTTACATAATTATGTGAAGCAGTTTGGCTGTAGCATCTGTCTCAGTTCAACACAAAGACACAAGGTGACAGTGTTTTGGTACATTTTATTTTACTTAAAAAAAGGAAAAGTTCACATTAACATTTAGCCTCAATACAGTATACAGAAATTCTTCTCAAAGAAAGTAAAATACATTTTATGAACATTTTATTTTATTCTTATATTAAAAATATCAAATAGTACTCATCTAGCAGTGCTTACTTTAAGATATGTCACAGGCTTGACAGCAGAAAGGTTGGATTTACACGGAGCAGTGATGGACCTCTGCTTGTCAACCTACCTTTGTGTTAACCCGCCTGTTTTTGATTGACAAGCTGAACATGCAATGAGGGCAACTACACAAATCATGTCATCGATTATACCGGTGCAGTAAAGCATCTGGAACAGGCTAGCGATGCAATGACAAGAAGAAAAAAATGTTCCATTACTAGTTGTTTTTTTCCCCCCTCGCCACACTACCCCCAAGTCTCTTCTATAGTGCTCTTCTTTAAAACGGTGATTTCAAATCGACTGGCAGACTTCAAACGGTTTGTGATCCTTTCAGTACAGCTTACCAACCATGGACGTGGTGATTGCGAAAATTAGTCTAAAAAACATCACTACCTGAATAAACTTCAAAAAACAGACTCCTTAGAGCTTGACTCTAGTCGCACAGAACTGTACAGGCACACATAATAATTATATATATTTTTAAAATAAATAGGGCAAACTTGGCCATCAACCGGAAGAGGAGGCGGCCATGTTTTGTACACTGACAAACCCTTGTTGGTCGGTACAGAGATCGTAACGCCAGTCCTTAAGATGGCTTCCTGGCAAATCCTGATTTGCAGAGTCCTCATACAAACACACACACACACACACACACACACACACACACAAACACACACCCACCCATGTGCTCCATCCTCACGCACACACCCTCCTCCGTCACATGCACAACAGCAGAGAGCAAACAAAGACAGAACAAAATACAACAAAAAAAACCGAAATAAACAAATTGTCCTTTAAACGAAACTTTTTGTTGTTGTTGTTGTTGTAAAATATGCAAATGAAATTTTGTTTTACGAAATGCCTCAGACTGGGAACACGTTGGGCTGGACTTGATCTGTTTAGACCATCAGGGTACCGCCACACGACATCTCATGGACCCCATGGACAAGTGGAAGTGCTCCCGTGTCTCCTGTGACTCTGCGGTCCTTGGCTCCGGTCCGGGTCAAACGTGGAAAACAGCGAGGTGGGGGGT
>OOFB01035265.1:0-10119 GCA_900323305.1 Trachyrincus murrayi | reverse complement strand
TACTGTAAATTACAATGAACAACGGTGCAATGCCTTTCTGAATCCTCTACAGCTAAAACAACTTCACCCGGAAGCCCGCCTTGAATTAGAAGCACCGATAACGCTGTCTGAACTCATAACGACCTTGGTATTCTCTACTACTTTTTGGCCCCAGCCGGGCCCTCTTATTCTCAAAATGATTAATCAAAGTTAATAATATAATTGAATATAATAATAATAATAATAATTTAAGCCACCACGGCACCACCATGGCTACCTGCCTACCAGCAGGGCTGGTCTGGTCTGTACTTGGATGGGAGACCGGATGGTGCTGGTAGAAGTGTTGGAGGGCCAGTAGAGGGTGCACATCCCTCTGGCCTATGTAATATCCCCAATGCCCCAGGACAAAGACGGGGGCTCTGTCCTATCAAAGAGCACCGTTCGGATGATATATATAATATCATGTGGAAGGAGGACCCGTCATCTAATGGCAACAATCTGGACTGGCAACATATATGACTAAATCCTCCAGAAACCAACCACCCAGTTATTCATGTCCATTGTATTCATGGAATATACTCCTATACTATACTATACTCCTTGCACATTATATCAAATGAAAGCATTACCATCACCTAACTGCTGTTTATGCAACCATGGCTCCCTGGGCACCTTTCTTCACGGTATGGGAACGCCCAGGGGCCAACAAGATGTCCTCTTACTTAATGACAGCTCTAAACAGATCTATCGGACAGAGAGCCTCTGGTTGGCCTCTAGAAGAGAGATAGCCTGCAGATGGAAGTCTCCCTCTCTGTCTGGGAGCAACATGGGGGCCGGCCTCTAGAAGAGAGATAGCCTGCAGATGACCCCTAAGCCCCCCCCCCCTCATCGTGTTTATTTGTTTCTCTCTGACGGCTTCTCTTGGGACTGTTGTAATGCAGAGTTCTCTCCTTTGTGAGTTGTATTTATTTGATTGTATTTTTTTTATCCACATCCTGTGCCATTGGTCGGAACTCACCAAAAAAATGCGATCACAAAAACACTTCCTGGTTCTCGTTGGGAGCGCGATGACGTCACTCCGCACCGGCCGCACCGCCGCATTGTTGTTGGGCTGATAGGCTCGAGCCGAGTAATACTGAGTAATACTGAATAATAGCAGTATTATTTAACTTATATGGACAAAAACACACATTTATGCCGATAAAAACAATCGGTGGTGGAGGGAAGCTATATATCGTATAGCTGATATTAGTCTGGATGTGGATTTACTACCGCAGGCCGCTGTTCTTATAAAGCCTGCAACTCCTGAACACAACCAGGTAATTATAACATATATACTGATTATAATGATAACATATATACTTATTAGAATGATAACATGTATACTTATTAGAATGATAATATATATCATTATAATGATCGATGCTTCGTATAAAACATCTTTACGATGTGTTGCGATCACTCGAATACTCTGTTCTGTTGGTCGCCATGTTATACTCCTAGCTAACGTTAGCCTAGCCAGTGGACAGTGTCCTGCTGTTATACTCCTAGCTAACGTTAGCCTAGCCAGTGGACAGTGTCCTGCTGTTATACTCCTAGCTAACGTTAGCCTAGCCAGTGGACAGTGTCCCTCTGTTATACTCCTAGCTAACGTTAGCCTAGCCAGTGGACAGTGTCCTGCTGTTATACTCCTAGCTAACGTTAGCCTAGCCAGTGGACAGTGTCCTGCTGTTATACTCCCAGCTAACCATAGCCTAGCCAGTGGACAGTGTCCTGCTGTTATACTTCCCCTAGCTAACGTTAGCCTAGCCAGTGGACAGTGTCCTGCTGTTATACTTCCCTAGCTGAGCCAGTGGACAGTGTCCTGCTGTTATACTCCCAGCTAACCTTAGCCTAGCCAGTAGACAGTGTCCTGCTGTTATACTTCCCTTAGCTAACGTTATCCTAGCCAGTGGACAGTGTCCTGCTGTTATACTTCTAGCTAACGTTAGCCTAGCCAGTATACAGTGTCCTGCTTTTATACTTCCCCTAGCTAACGTTAGCCTAGCCAGTGGACAGTGTCCTGCTATTATACTTCCCCCAGCTAAAGTTAGCCTAGCCAGTGGACAGTGTCCTGGTGTTATAGCTCCCTGGCTAACGTTAGCCTAGCGTAGCCTGCTAGCTACTGGACAGCGTGTCCTGGTGCAATACTTTGCCCCTAGCTAACGTTAGTCTTGCCTGCTAGGGTAGTAGAAAGAGTTAAGGGGTAGTAGAAAGAGTTAAGGGGTAGTAGAAAGAGTTAAGGGGTAGTAGAGTTAGTGGGTAGTAAAAGTAGTTCTTTGGTAGTGCAGTTAACGGTGTGGATGTTCTTCTGAGAACCCTGTAGTTTATAAAAAAAGAAAAAGTAAATTCACAGTGCGCATCTTTCCCTGTCTGAATCGGAGCTGCCGGAGACCACTGCTGCAGAATCATGTTTTTATCAACTGATCGTTTTTCCTTTTCATTTCTAAAGCGTTTCAATTCTTTAAAACAAATGTGTTATTTTAATAACGCTGTGTGGACGTCAGTGGCTTTCCGATCCACTCATTGGTCCGAGTCTGACTCTAGTAGAGTTAGTGGTTAGTAGAGCTACTGGTTAGTAGAGTTAGTAGTTAGTGGTTAGTAGGAAGAGTTAGTGGGTAGTAGTTAGTTGTTAGTAGAGTTAGTAGTTAGTAGAAAGAGTTAGTGGGTAGTAGTTAGTGGTTAGGAGAAAGAGTTAGTGGGTAGTAGAGTTAGTGGGTAGTAGAGTTAGTGGTTAGTAGAGTTAGTGGTTAGAACCAACCAACCATCTGCAGCCTTGGTTCATCGTGCTCATCGTCCTCCTAGGTACCCGCCATGAGGAAGAAGGGTCCACATCACCGCATGGCTGTGCCCAAGCGGGATTCCTCGCCCATCAAGCCGTCCCCCAACCGCGAGACGCTGACTTACGCCCAGGCTCAGCGCATCGTTGAGCTGGAGGTGGATGGCCGCCTTCACCGCCTCAGCATCTATGACAAGCTGGACGTGGTGGGCGACGACACACCCACGGCACAGGAGATCATGGAGTGTAACAGCAACAAGGAGAACCGCGAGAAACCCCCGCAAGTCCCGGTGCGCTCGGTCCGCCTGAAGAACAGTCAGCAGAAGAAGAGCGGGGGGGGTGTGCAGGGGCCCGGGAGTCGCGCCCTCCTGGAGCCCAGGGTCCGCACGGTGGAGTACAACCTGCCGGTGGTCCCCAGACGCCCCGCCGCCTTCTACCAATACACGGACCAGACGGAGGAGGAGCTGGACGAGGAGGTGGAGTACGACATGGACGAGGAGGACTACGCCTGGCTGGAGCTCCTCAACGACAGGAGGAGGAGTGAAGGCGTCAGCCGTGTCTCCTACAACCTCTTCGAGTTCCTCATGGACCGCTTGGAGAAAGAGTCCCTGGGCGACCAGCGCACCCCGGTGGACGAGGACGCCGTCTGCTGCATCTGCATGGATGGAGACGGCGCCGACAGCAACGTGATCCTGTTCTGCGACGCGTGCGACATCGCCGTGCACCAGGAGTGCTACGGCGTGCCCTACGTCCCCGAGGGCCAGTGGCTCTGTCGCCACTGCCTGCAGCGCCCGGCACGGCCCGCAGAATGCCTCTTCTGCCCCAACCGGGGGGGCGCCCTCAAGAAGACGGATGACGACCGCTGGGGGCACGTGGCGTGCGCGCTGTGGGTCCCTGAGGTGGGCTTCTCGGACACGGTGTTCATCGAACCCATCGACGGCGTGGGGAACATCCCCCCGGCCCGCTGGAAGCTGACCTGCTCACTGTGCAAGGAGAAGGGTGCCGGCGCCTGTATCCAGTGTCATCGGGCCAACTGCTACACCGCCTTCCACGTGAGCTGCGCCCAGCGGGCCGGCCTCTACATGAAGATGGAGCCCGTCAGGGAGCCGAGTGAGGCGGGTGCCGCCTCTTTCTCTGTCAAGAAGACGGCCTACTGCTGCGCTCACACGCCGGAGGGCTGCGACCGCCGGCCACTCGCTGTCTACGACCAGCCTGACGAGAAGAAGCCTGGGAAGCAAAGGAGCAAAACGAAGATTAGGAGAGAGGAGCCCGACCCAGAAGCACCAACCAGCACCGGGCCCAGCATCACCCTGTCCAGGTAGCCCTGTAGGTCCAAGTAGCCCTGTAGATCCAGGTAGCCCCTGTAGGTCCAGGTAGGCCCTGTAGGTCCAGGTAGGCCCTGTAGGTCCTGTTAGGCCCTGTAGGTCCAGGTATGTCCTGGTGGCCCTGTAGGTCCTGTTAGGCCCTGTAGGTCCTGTTAGGCCCTGTAGGTCGGTAGCCCTGTAGGTCCTGGTGGCCCTGTAGGTCCAGGTAGGCCCTGTAGGACTCAGCATCACCCTGTCCAGGTAACTCTGTAGGTCCCCCTGACGAGCCAAGGAAAGACTAAATTATGCTGGTATCCAACTGTGTCCTTCTCAATAATATCTCCATTCCTCTCTCTCTCTCTCTCTCTCTCTCTCTCTCTCTCTCTCTCTCTCTCTCTCTCTCTCTCTCTCTCTCTCTCTCAGTTTTGAGACTATCCTGAACCAGGTTGCGGTCCAGAGGAAGAGGTCCTTTGTGGAGAGGGTTTTGAGCTACTGGGTTCTGAAGAGACAGTCCAGGAACAATGTCCCACTCATCCGCCGCCTGCAAGCCAACACCCACCCCCCCAAAACCAACCAACCGGTCAGTCCTAACACCCACCCCCCCAAAACCAACCAACCAACCAGTCAGTCAGTCCTAATCCCCAGGGGTCAGGACCCTAAGCAGGGGTCAAGTGTCAGGCTTAGGGTCATGTTGTAACCCCAGTGTGTTGTTTGTTGTGTCTGACAGCAGGAGTACCGTCTGGAGACCAACCAGGAACTCAAGGAGCAGCTGAAGGAGTGGCACCGCCTGAGGCACGACCTGGAGCGGGCCCGCCTACTGCTGGAGCTCATCCGCAAGAGGGAGAAACTCAAGAGAGAGGAGGTGAGAGAGAGACCTTATGAAGTGAAGGAGAGCTAGTAGTGTTAGGGTCTGGTCTCTGGTCTACAGTATAACCTGGTACTGTGGTTTACAGTATAACCTGGTACTCTGGTCTACAGTATAACCTGGCACTCTGGTCTACAGTATAACCTGGTACTCTGGTCTACAGTATAACCTGGTACTGTGGTCTACAGGTGAGGTATAACCTGGTACTGTGGTCTACAGGTGAGGTATAACCTGGTACTGTGGTCTACAGGTGAGGTATAACCTGGTACTGTGGTCTACAGGTGAGGTATAACCTGGTACTGTGGTCTACAGTATAACCTGGTACTGTGGTCTACAGGTGAGGTATAACCTGGTACTGTGGTCTACAGGTGAAGCTACAACAGTCTCTCCTGGAGGTCCAGCTGACGCCCCTCATCGTCCTGCTGAGATCTGTCCTGGCCCAGCTGCAAGACAAGGACTCCTACAGCCTCTTCACACACCCAGTCAGCCTCAAAGAGGTTATTATTATTATTAGTATTACTATATATATATATATATATAAATCATGACCTACGTTTATTTATCTATTTTTCACATTCAAGGTATTTCAACATGTTCAAAACAACATTTTCATTAGCCATTGTTCGGTATATTTATGTCGATTTAGGATTTTACAGAACTACAACTGTCTTGAGTCCTCTCAATATGAGAGGTAGAGAGATAACCCTAACCCTAACCCTCTCAATATGAGAGGTAGAGAGATAACCCTAACCCTAACCCTCTCAATATGAGGTAGAGAGTTAACCCTAACCCTCTCAATATGAGAGGACAGCAACAAAAACTCCCATGATGCATTGTGACGTACAAGCCCTGTATGACCTTTTGCATGTTGCCGTTGGGTGTTTCCCCCAACAGTATAGTTTTCAATCCTACGACATATTGTTCTGGTTCCGACACATCTCTTGACACAGAGCCTAATTAGCGCCGCATTAATCCGCGGGCGTTTGCGCTTCCGCTAGAATGCATACAACAATAACAACAATAAAATGAGAATAGCGATTTTTTTTTTCTTCTTTCTTTCCATTCATACCAAGTCAAACACCTACAAGTCAATTCTAGAGTCAGTGATTGCCAAGTCTAAGCCAAGTCTAAGTCAAGTCTAAGCCAAGTCTAACCAAAGTCTGATTTGTTCAAGTCTAAAGTCATCAAATGTGTTCATCAAACTCAAGTTCAAGTCACGTGACTGGAGTCCACACCTCTGCTACACATCTACCGAATATCTTGTCAGGAAAATGTCAAAAAGTATATTAATATACATCTCAAAGTTGGAAAGACTCAGGATTATAGAGACAACTCCTTTAAACAAGTTGTATAACACTTCCTCTGTGTCCTTAAGGTCCTCAGTGTCCCACAACTGTCCCGAATTCTACTTTCAACTGTCCCAGACTTAACAATCATTGTCCCAAATTGAAGTAATTTTTTTTTCATTCTACATAATAGTTTAAAAACTTCATTGACTCAATCTGGTCCACCATGGAAGTTCTGCTAGTTGTTCCCTGCGCTTATATCTGAATAAAACATTTAGCTAAGCAAGGCATCACAGCCACATTTCACGGTTAAACCTAGTTAGCTATCACTAGATGCATGGCTACTAAGCTAGCTAACTTACCAGACCATGTGAATGGGAAGACGTAGGGATGGGACTGGGAGTCGTGGGAGATGACCCACCACCACTGTACCAGACCATGTGAATGGGAAGACGTAGGGATGGGACTGGGAGCCGTGGGAGATGACCCACCACCACTGTACCAGACCATGTGAATGGGAAGACGTAGGGATGGGACTGGGAGCCGTGGGAGATGACCCACCACCACTACCAGACCATGTGAATGGGAAGACGTAGGGATGGGAGCCGTGGGAGATGACCCACCACCACAGGGGACTTCTTTGCTTTGCCGTCTGTGTTGTTCAGCTACCTCAGCATTTTCATGACCGCAGGGTTTTTGTGCCTTCGCGTGGGTCTCGCTGATTGATTTTGTGTGTAAGTGTGTGTAAGAGTTATAAATATCGCCTATTCTGAGTTTCTACACAACCCGTTACATAAGCTCATGTGACGTAGCGTAGAGCTTGTGCCGGTGCCACCTAACAATTCAAATTATATATATTCCATGACGCATAAACGTAATCATTTCATTTGTTTCTCCACTGTCTCAGAATTGTCCCAGACACCGTATCTTTGTGTCCCAGGTGCTATTTTTATTGTCCCCGGGACAACGGGACATCCTTAATTTCGAGCCCTGGGTCCCTGGCTACCTGTATAACACTTCCTCTATGTGTCCTTTAGGTCCCTGACTACCTGTATAACACTTCCTCTATGTGTCCTTTAGGTCCCTGGCTACCTGTATAACACTTCCTCTATGTGTCCTTTAGGTCCCTGACTACCTGTATAACACTTCCTCTATGTGTCCTTTAGGTCCCTGACTACCTGTATAACACTTCCTCTATGTGTCCTTTAGGTCCCTGGCTACCTGTATAACACTTCCTCTATGTGTCCTTTAGGTCCCTGGCTACCTGTATAACACTTCCTCTATGTGTCCTTTAGGTCCCTGGCTACCTGTATAACACTTCCTCTATGTGTCCTTTAGGTCCCTGGCTACCTGTATAACACTTCCTCTATGTGTCCTTTAGGTCCCTGACTACCTGGAACACATCAAGCAGCCCATGGACCTCTCCATCATGCGCCAGCGTATTGAAGGACATCACTACAGCAGCCTGGAGGCTTTAGAGGAAGACTTCAACCTCATCATCTCCAACTGCATGACGTACAACAGCCACGACTCATTCTTCTACAAGGCTGCCCAGCGCATGCAGGACCACGGAGGGGTCATCCTACGCAAGGCCCGGCGCCAGGCCCAGAGGATCGGCTTCCACTTCCCCAGCGGAACCCATCTCCCAGCTGCCCCCCTGCTGGAGGAGCCAGCCCCCTTCAGCTGGGAGCATGGTAAGCTAGCACATAGAGATATGAAGATGATGTAGTGTGGTTAGATAGCAGCATGCTAACAGAGATATATAGATGTAGTGTGGTTAGGTAGCAGCATGCTAACAGAGATATATAGATGTAGTGTGGTTAGGTAGCAGCATGCTAACAGAGATATATAGATGTAGTGTGGTTAGGTAGCAGCATGACGGTAGCCCCATATGTTCCCTGTGCTCTGTATGTAGGATGTGATGCGTGTACTTGGGTAATTTCAATCGCTTTGTGCAGCCATGTTTGGAGTGCTTTATGAGTCTGTATACCATCGACAATCGATCCACAGTCTCCGGCAATCTTCCATTGGTTATTATGGCAGCGTAAAGCTAAAGGAACAATCATTAACTACGTAAAGGAACAATCATTAACTACGTAAAGGAACAATCATTCACTACGTAAAGGAACAATCATTCACTACGTAAAGGAACAATCATTCACTGCGTAAAGGAACAATCATTCACTACGTAAAGGAACAATCATTCACTACGTAAAGGAACAATCATTCACTGCGTAAAGGAACAATCATTCACTACGTAAAGGAACAATCATTCACTACGTAAAGGAACAATCATTCACTACGTAAAGCTAAGCTGTTATTAAAATAGAGCCGGTGTGTTCAACTCTTCTCTTTGCGTGCTTGTGAATAGCGCTAGTGCTGCTGTGCAGTTATATTATTATTGCAAGTTATATTATATTGTGTTTTATTATATTGTATTATATTATATTGTGCTGTATTATATTATATTGTATTATGTTGTGCTATATTGTATATTATATTGTGTTGTGTTGTGCTGTATTATATTGTATTGTGTTGTGTCTATAGTGGACCGTGTGTTGAGCCTGGCCTACCGACAGCAGACTCCCCTCCAGCAGCAGTTGGAGGAGCTGCTGGAGAAGCTGGATGTGAGTGTGTCCATGAAGCACAGCCCCTCTCGCAGCAAGCGCCTCAAACTGCTGAAGAAGACCATCACGGAGGTCCGAGCAGAGCTCAACCGACCCCCTTCGGCCGGAACCCCGCACCCGGTCCTCCGGGACCCCGCCGAGACACCCCCTGCCGGGGCTCACCGCCCCCCGGCACGCACACACGCACACGGTCGGTTACCTGGTTACATTCGGTGTGGCGCTACCTTGACTTATATTTCAGATTGAATATGTATTTGATACTTTCTCCATCTATTTGAACAGAGGAACCTTCGATATCTCCTCCCAAAGCCCAGACCCTAGCCTCTCTAATGGATGACCCTCTCGGTCTACCCAGCCCATCCGGCACAGAGGCCACTACCTCAGAACCTCGGGGCCCGCTTGCCGCCACCCCCCTGCCGCTCCCGGTGGGCCAGCCCGGCAGAGCGGGGCCCTGCGGACCCCCGGCTGGCAGACACAGTAACCATGTCTTCCGTAAATCCAAGAGTGTCAGCCCACAGAAAGCCCCCAAAGTGGTTTGTGTCTCGCCGGGCTCCCCGCCCCTGGCTACCAAGACCTTCCTGTCGGTGGTAATCCCTCGCCTGGAGACCCTCCTGCTGCCCAGGAAGAGAGCCCGCAGCACCAGCACAGACGTCGGGCAGGCCGACGAGGAGTCACCCATCAAACGCCTTGACACAGGTATAGGGGAAGAAGTAGGGGGGTACAGATAGGGGTACAGGTAGAGGGTTACAGATAGGGGTACAGGTAGAGAGGTACAGGTAGGGGGGGTACAGGTAGGGGTATATGGTTACAGGTAGAGGTACAGGTAGGGGTATAGGGTTACAGGTAGGGGTACAGGGTTACAGGTAGAGGTACAGGAAGGGGTATAGGGTTACAGGTAGAGGTACAGGTAGGGGTATAGGGTTACAGGTAGGGGTACAGGTAGGGGTATAGGGTTACAGGTAGGGGTACAGTAGGGGTATAGGGTTACAGGTAGAGGTACAGGTAGGGGTATAGGGTTACAGGTAGAGGTACAGGTAGGGGTATAGGGTTACAGGTAGGGGTACAGGTAGGGGTATAGGGTTACAGGTAGAGGTACAGGTAGGGGTATAGGGTTACAGGTAGAGGTACAGGTAGGGGTATAGGGTAATAGGTAGGGGTACAGGTAGGGGTATAGGGTTACAGGTAGACGTAGGGGTACAGGTAGAGGGGTAAGGGTACAGGCGGGCCTAGACACAGGTAG
>OOFB01035263.1:0-10440 GCA_900323305.1 Trachyrincus murrayi | reverse complement strand
GAGGAGGGGAGGAGGGGAGGAGGGGAGGAGTCAGCATGAAGACCACAGGTCAATGGTGGAGCCCACCAGAACAAAACACTGTTGTGTGGGAGCTTATGAATGTGTGTGTGTGTGTGTGTGTGTGTGTGTGTGTGTGTGTGTGTGTGTGTGAGAGAGAGTGTGTGTGTTCCACAAGTCATGTCATTATGACATTCAAACAGTACATTTAAGTAAAGTATCTTCTTGAGTATTGAGTATATTAAAGTATATATTAAAGTACATATTAATCAGATTTCAATTTCCTTACTTGCAGTCTGGGCACTTATGTGCCAATCCTGACGTGCTATTGGTCAATCCGGCGAGCCAAGCCCCGCCCCTCTGCTGCAGCTCTGTCAGTCGTTGGTCGGCCAGGACGTCCATCATAAGTCCTCTGTGCTTCTCAATACTTACAGGAACTGCCTGTGGAAGAAAAAAAATCACTGTTAACAACGAATATTATTGATCACAGATATTTGCATTGATATTATTTAAATGATATCATCTACTAAGAAAAAGGCAGGAATTCAGGAATTCAACAAATGCCAATTTGGGAAAATAAGGAGTTCCGTTAGACAGTAAGGAACACATTAGTCGTGGAACATTCTGGATAAATATCACACTGCCAAGCTACACCCGGTCTAGAAGAGTCTAAAAGTTCATCTCTAACTCTGTAGCAAAGTAGCGGTGGATGTCAATGGAAAGATGTGCTTGTGCTTTGTATTCAACATCAGAAGCTAACTGACAAAGAAGCTAGGAGAGATGAGCTAACAGACATGACACAATGGAGAAATGCTAACAGACATAAGCTAACAGACATATGCTAACAGACAATGTGCTAATGACAAGCTGAGTGTTTCAGTACCTTAATAGTGTCTGGCATGGGTTCAGCGTCCATGCAGCGCAGGGCCTCTCCTAGCAGCGACAGGGAGCCCTCACAGCGCTCTGTGAGGCTCTCCAGACTCTGAGGAAGAGTCTATGTATTAGTTACTATTAGTTACTATTACTATTAGTTACTATTAGTTACTGTTTAGCATACGACGAGGGGTTCTGCTAAATAAGACGTTTTCCGCTCCGATCGGTGAAAAACAGAAATGATAACGTAAAGTGATTTATGTAACCCACACCAATGGTTCTGTTCTACGATACTTTAGTTTTACTGATGTAAAGAAACGAAAACATGCTAATGTGTAAGGGCCAGGGGGGGCAGGAAACCAGTTCTCATGTGAGCAGATAAACTAATCCTAACTCTGGATTTAGCTGTCTGGGATACAAGCCACGGGCGCTCCAGATAATATCACTCCTCTCCTTCGGTCCTTTACTCCCTACGTCTGCATCTCTCTCTCCAGTATCCATCTCTCCCCTCTCTCTGTCTGACTCCTACTCTCTGTCTCTCTCTCCGTCTGCCTCCCTTTCTCCCATGGCCTATATCTCTTTTGACCTCTCTCTCTGTCTCCCAGTTTCTCTCCGTCTGCCTCTCTGTCTTCTCTCTCTACCCCTTCTCTCTACCTGT
The DNA here is from genome assembly GCA_900323305.1 of Trachyrincus murrayi. Lineage (NCBI taxonomy): Eukaryota > Metazoa > Chordata > Actinopteri > Gadiformes > Macrouridae > Trachyrincus > Trachyrincus murrayi. Next base: position 8,912 of record OOFB01035263.1, on the reverse strand, counting down.
GCACCTCCTCTGCTCCTCCTCTCCTAGAAGGAGTGTCAGCCTACCAGTCTGAAGAGCAGCCAGTCAGAGTGTGCATGGCTGAAGTCTCCCTCCAGGTCTGTGAGCAGCTGCTGCCGGTCCACATACTGCTGGAGAACCACAGTCCCCCTCACCGCGTGGACCTGAGGAACCACAACCCAGATGGAGGGAGTCACGGTTACGGGAATAAATGTCCCCCTAGCATCTAAGAGCTCAATCAAACGCTATCCATCTCATCCAGATAACACGCTGTGACGTCGTCAGGCTAATGTTGTCTTGTGTGTGAAAGTGTAGGTACACTTGTGTAGTATTGTAGTATTGTTACTGTAGGTATACTTGTGTAGTATTGTAGTATTGTTACTGTAGGTATACTTGTGTAGTATTTTAGTATCGTAGTATTGTAGTATTGTAGAATAAATACAGAATAAAAATCAATAAGTTAATGTTGAAGATACAGGCAGACCTGAAAAACACACCACTCATTGCGCACACACACATAAGGTAATTTGAGAAGACATTTTCTTCTCTGTAATAGGACATTTATTCTAGTTTTTTTTTCTTTAATAGTAGTACTGTTCTTTGTAGTACTGTAGTATTGTAGTACCGTACCTCAAGTGGTTCCAGGTCGAGAGTGATGGCTTCCTGTTGTTCTTCCAGCAGAACCAGAACAGAACCCAGACCACCTGGAACCAAGACCTGAACACACACACACACACGCACACGCACACACAGACAGACAGACACACATTGTTGACATCTGTACACTCAAGCTAACAAAACGTTTAGCCCTCTAGTGGGAATAGTCCAGGGAGCAGCGCTCACCTGGAAGTGTTTAAGAGCAGACAGGAGGAGAGGGGAGGGCGGGGCCTGCCGACTGTCAATCAACACGGTCAGCCCTTTGTCTCTGGCTGCCGGGCTGTGGAGAAGGTAGAGAGACATTCTGATGTTAGGGGAGAGACTAGGTAGAGAGACATTCAGACATCATGAGAAAGAAAGAGAGAGAGAGACATTGAGAGATATAAAAACTGGTTTCTCTTCAATGTGGGAGTTATCTTTAAAGAGGAGTTACAGTATGGCTTTAGTGAATGACATGTCTTGCTTTTCCTAAGAGCAGAAAAACAATTTTTCAAGCCAAATGCTGAATTTGTAAAGGTGGGATTTACATTCTTGGCTGACTTCTCAACCTTGATGGAGAAAAACATGAATTTATCATAAGATAGCCTGAAGACCCAGGAAACGGTAAGATCAACTGTATTCAGACATTAGTTTCAGTTACAACGCCACCTCGAGCGAGACGCTTAGCAAGGTTAAATGCAAATGTTTTGCTCCAACCGCATCACGGGGTGCAGAAATATTCCACAATCGTTGGCACAGAAGTCAAAATTACGAGCCATGACAAGCGAAATCTGGATGTTAATTTTTTGCGGTTTCGACAGAACAGGATATTCTAGGAGTTGCTGTCAATACCAAATTAATTGCTAAGTTTGATGGGCCATGAAGAGAGAGAGAGAGAGAGAGAGAGAGAGAGATAGTTTGATTAACTCACTCCTATCCTGACCATTATCTATTTTTTTTCCTACTTCATACTTCATACTTCAACCTTTTTACAGAACTTTTCTTGTTATTCTTTCTTTGTTTAATTTGTAAACTGCTTGGGGGGTGTGAACAGAGAAGACTATAACAGTGCCGATACAAAAAGGAGCTGAAGAGGACCAGAAGTTGGCCAGCAGCGTGTGAGTGCGGCACTCTGAATATAAGCTAAATATATCACCCACAATAAGCTAAATATATCACCCACAATCTGGATCTGGGGGGAAAAGCTACATTACAACTGGTTCAACACATGCTAAACTAATTAGCCGCGCTTTTTGTGGCCAAGGAACTCCCTGCAATAAAGTAGTGATGTGTAACGTCAAGGAGTCCTCAGAGAGACAGGAAGAGTAGTGTTCTGAGATTATGACTTTTATCAGTTCATCTTTCCTCTAGAGATGTTAACTCTCTAAGTAATATGTTATATACACTTACATTTACATATTTAGGTTAGAGATGTTGAGTTAGATGTTGTTAGGTTTAGGTACTGGGTTAGAGATGGTTAACTGTGGGTACTAGTTTACAGATGCTTGACTTTAGGCATGAGGTTAGAGATTGTTAAGTGTAACTTAAGATCAGTTAGAGGTTAGAGGGGGTTTTAGGGTACAGGTGGTTAAGTCTAAGTAAGGCTTTGGTGTGATTCAGGTCAAGGTAAGTATCTGGGGCTGGACAGCAATGCATCATGGGAATAACCACCAGTTTCACCCCACACAGAAGTTAACAGCAACTCAGTCCACTCACTACACAGAGAGACACACAGAGAGCTGTTTAAGTGTCTAACTTAATCACTGAGAAGGTTCTCCTCAAAGAAACAAGAAGATTTTTCATGGCTTGGATCTTTTCCCAGAACTCCTGGATTTGGCAGGAAGCCAGCGAAGGAAACATCAAATCAAGCGGTTTCAGTAGACGACGGGCGGATCCACAGTAGACTCCTGAGCCGGTTCTGCACAACTCAGACACAAATCACCTGTCTGCATTGCTCGCCAGTTGAAGACAATTTCGCATTCCGAATCCAATATGGCATCCGGTCGTTTTATTGGTACATGGTAATGATTCTGGTTATTTTTTGTTCAACTTACCGAGTGATTCTGTGGTAACAGGACAGAACTTTAGCCATCTCCTCGGCACTGCAGGCCTCCTCGGGGACGCGGGTTTCTGTGACGACCAGAGCCCGGCCTAGCCTGTCCACCGTACCTAGAAGAGTTGGAATCAAGCATCGCATAACATAAGCTAAACGTAGCATGAAATTAGCTAATCGTAGCATGAAGCAAGCTAGACATAGCATAGAACGAGCTAATCATAACTACATGGTGGCGAGTACGAGTAGATGTTTTGTAAGTTTCACTAATTCATGTCTTAGAAGGCCTTCTCATGACGGGGTTATTATGGAATGTATTTAGGGTTAACGGTCACCGAATATTTAACAAAAATATATTTAACAAATTAATTGAATTATTCGATGAATTTAAATATATTTAATATTACAACAAGCAATTCTTAATGAGCAATATAAAGTAATGAAGTACTTCTACTCAATTGCTGCGATTCTTTGTTAACTTTCGCTATGTATAAAATATACGTCAACGTACCGGCTAGCTTGAATTTCCCAGACTGCAGAAGGTCAGGGTCCAGCTCCCTCAGGAGGGGCGAAGCTTCAGTGGATACGCCGTCTGATTGGTCGGGATGAGGAGTCTCAGGTCCAGACTCCGTAGTGTCGTGGTTTGGCAAGCTCGTACCTGATTGGCTGGTGGAGTCGGGCAGAGATTCCGTCTCCGTCTCTGTTGATCGATGTGAATGAAGTGAAGCGTTTAAAGAAGCAAAGTGGAACCTATTGACTTTTAGGGAACACTTATTGAGTACGTTTATCCAAAGAGTGAATTGAGGAGCAGGTAGGGGTTAGAGGTCATTAAGGAGCAGGTAGGGGTTGGAGGTCATTAAGGAGCAGGTAGGGGTTAGAGGTCATCGAGGAGCAGGTAGGGGTTAGAGGTCATTAAGGAGCAGGTAGGGTTTAGAGGTCATTGAGGAGCAGGTAGGGGTTAGGGGGCATCTTGCTCTAGGATTCCTACAGGTAGACATTGGAGGATCGGACCCAGAACCTTCCAGCTGGGAGTCAACACCCTAACCACTAGACTATCCTCACCTGTGCTGCTTTTCCTGGATGGGTCTTCTCCAGCTCCCTGACTGGACGAGCTGTGCTCTTTGTCCTGCCCACTAGACTTCTCTGCTACCTCTGATTGGCTGTCCTTGGTGATTGGCAGTTTGATGGAGGAGGGGCGGGCGGGAAGTGGGGGCGGAGCTTTGGGCTGAGCTTTAGAAGCTTTATGGTTGCCACGGCCCCCGGATCGAGCCCTTCGCTGGGCCCCTTTTCCCTTCCTCTTCCTCCTGTTATGAATAATGTCATTCGTATGTTTTTAATACGTCATTAATAAGCGTTTAATATGTAAGGCTGTAGAAGTTACGAAATTACCAAAAAGTTATATAAGAATATAACCATAAAATGATTTGATTTGAAACTTTAGTAGCTGTTTTTTGTAGGCACCATGTTACCATTTATATGACATGTATTTTACACATTTTACACATTTTGTCTTTTCATGTGTGGAGAAAGTAACAGAGCTAGCGTTACCTGGGAGCTCGTAACACTGCTGGTCTGACTCCTCTACCTTGAGATAAATCCCTGTCCTCTGTCTTTGCTACATTCATCTCCGGTTCCTGGCTCTTTATGTTTGGGTCAGCAGAGCCCGTACACAGTCCAGAATGTTCCGTCAACTGACATTTCTTCGCGCTATCCCCGTTAACCAATGGGCCGCCGGCGTTGACTCCGCTTCCCGGAAGGTCGGCCAATGGCGTGCCAGCTTTGAGCACGCATTCCGGAGCTTCCGAAGTGGGCGTGGTGGAATCGCTGTCCCCGCTCAGTGGTTTATCGCCATCCTCGAACACAGAGTCCGACTGGGAGCCGTGATCCGATTGGCCCTCGATCGTGTGCGACAGCTTGTGATTGGTCAAGTCTCGGGAACCGTTCAAAGTGGTCAAAGTGTCACTGCCACCCTCGTACTCCTTACCTCCACGACTGTCCCTGCACAGCTGCGAGAGGCCGGCTCCTTCCCTCTCCTTGCCCACGCCGGGCCTCCTCTCCTTGGAGGGACCCTCGAAATAAAGCCCCTGGCTCCCCGGGGCCTTCTCTCCGTCATCCGAGTCATGGAGAGACGAGGAGCACGACCGGCTCACGCTGCCTGGCTCGTCGGCTCTGGGGGGCAACGGTTGAGAAGGTAACGAGTCTCCCCTGGGCGACGTCAAGTCTCGTCTCCCGCCTATAACGTTCCGGAAGCTTCCGGATCCCTCCGGCTTCCCGTAGCCCCAGGCCTTCCCCTTCTTCAGCTTGATGGCATAGCTCCGCCGGCACAGCGGCAGTGTTTTGGTCTTGCTGATGGCGTGCATCTCCAGGTACCGCGAGGAGGAGGAGGAGGAGGGCTGCGGCTGCCGGGCGTCGGCCCCACCGTCGGGCCCGCCCCGGGGCTCCAGCAGCTCCACGTAGTCCCCATCCGTCTGGAGGTACCTGGAGGTCCTGCCCAGCCCGTCCTCGCTGCGCCTGCGTCGGGGAAGCGCCGGCTCAGAGTCCCTCACTGCCGTTCCTCCCCCGTTGTTGTTGTCGTCGTCCTGCTCCTCCTCCTCCTCGTCCCAGGACCAGGAGTCTGGATCTCCGGAGGAGGAGCCTCCCCAGCCGCCGAGTCCGCCGCCGCTACTGCCTCCCTCGCTAGGGAGCCGGCCCGGCGTGGAGCCCCCGTGGTGGGACATGAGCCCCGGGTCCTCGGTGGGGTCGTGGATGAACTTGGGGTACACTACCTCCTTCCAGGGCAGCCGGACAACGCCGTCGCAGGTGATGACCAGACAGGTGTCCAGGCCACCGCCCACTGGACGGACAGAACAGCAGAGTTACAGAATGCTTACCTGTCGCAGGTAATCAAAGTAAGCGGTAACTCTTTATGAACTAGGTTTATAGGTCATCAAAGTAAGCGGTAACTCTTTATGAACTAGGTTTATAGGTAATCAAAGTAAGCGGTAACTCTTTATGAACTAGGTTTATAGGTAATCAAAGTAAGCGGTAACTCTTTATGAACTAGGTTTATAGGTAATCAAAGTAAGCGGTAACTCTTTATGAACTAGGTTTATAGGCTAAGTTTCAACAAACTCTGTTTTCAAACCAGCAAACATTTTCGAAAGCCAAGCTTTTTATCTACCGGTCTACACCGTTTTGCCTCGCTTAGCTTCTCTCTCGTTTTTCTTCTTGTCAAGTGCGTTGGGGACCGAGAAAGACTAAAAGGCTCACTGTCATTACAAAGTCAAACTTTTATCGTAAAACGTAGAAAATGTCGGCGGCCTCACCCTCCCGCTTGTGTCCGCGCTCTCTATTGACGCTGTGCAGCCACTCGGTGGTGAACACTAGGGGGTGCTGTGACTCGGGCACGAGGATCTCCTGGACGGTGCGCCCGCCGGGGGCCAGGCACTTGAGGGCCAGCCGGGGACACCTGGTGGAGAAGGGCACCACCTGCAGGTAGAAGTCGGTACTGCGCAGGAGCCTCCAGTCCAGGGTGGACAGCTGGACCACCACCTTCTCACCCAGACACAGTGGCCAGCCGGAGTGGAGGAACAGGCAGCCCAGGTACTGGGACTAGGCAGGGAGACGAGAGACGTTAGGCAGGGACTGGGACTAGGCAGGGAGACGAGAGACGTTAGGCAGGGACTGGGACTACAATGCATCGCGCAAGACCCGCGTTCATGTGGTGACGTGGGGAGGAGGGAGGGGAGCGCTAACTGCACAAAACGGACAGGAAGTTAGCCAAAACGGACAGGAAGTTAGCCAAAACGGACAGGAAGTTAGCCAAAATGACGACATCGTTCACAGCGCCATTAAGTTAAATAAAGTTAAGTCAAGCTGTTAAGTTAAGTTAGTACTGAATCTGGGGAGTAAGAAAAAATATAATACATGACATGATAAGCATCCCAGCTACTGGGTTAAGGAGTGAGACAAATTCATTTAAGACAAACACTTCAGGTACTTGACTAGGGAGTGAAGACGAGATAAGATCATACCCATATCCCGGCCTCTCAGGGTAGCATGGAGTAACCGTCCCATCATGTCGGCTCTCTCTCTCTAGCTCTCTCTAGCTGTCTGACCCCTCGAATCTGTCGAACCGCTAAATCGGTAAATCTAGCACTGACGTAAATCACAGCTGGCACAGTCAATGCTAACACACAGACACACACAGACACACACACACACACACACACACAGACACACACACACACACACCTCCCCCAACCCATTCGTTCACAGCCCTCTGCACAAACTCTCCATTCTCCGCTCACACTCATAGCCGGTTCTCGTCTGCATTGTGGGGTCTATTTCAGTAGGAACCTTCTAGAAATGAGAGACAGAACAGTGGACAACCGCAACAAAAAGCCAGCCGCCAAAACAACATGGAGGACGAAAACAAGGGGTCTGCATTGGCAGGCGTGCGGTGGGTCAGGACACCGGCGTGTTGCGTGTTAAAGGGCCATCGGTAGCCGCAGTGAGTCACAGAGAGTCAGGCAAAACAAAACAGCGGTCGAGTTATTGTCTATCGACGCTTCGCTTGGCGTTAAAAGACACCGACCGCTGACAGTGGAAGTGTGTGTGAATTAGAATATGGAGTTCTGTAGGTTAGCAAACCCTAACCCTAACCGCTGCTAGCAAACACAAAGTATAGGAAACATGCGTGTACTTGTGAAATTCATACGAGTGAACAAGAGCAGGTCTTGTTAAGAGCAGGTCAGGAGCATGTGTGTGTGTGTGTGTGTGTGTCTGTGTGTGTGTGTGTGTGTGTGTGTGTGTGTGTGTGTGTGTGTGTGTGTGTGTGTGTGTGTGTCTGTGTGTGTGTGTGTGTCTGTGTTCCAGAGTGACCAAAGTATGGAGAAAACTAACGAGGAAAAAAAAAATGGTACCTCTCTCTCTCTCTCTCTCTCTCTCGCTCTCTCTCTCTCTCTCTCTCTCGTCCGGACCACTTCTCACTGAGCTGTCTAATGACATGGGACCTCTCCCTCCCTTAATTTTTATCTCCCCCATACCCTCACCCCTGCATCCCCCCTCTCTCGCTCTGTGTCCTCTGTGTCACGAGACTTTATTCGATTATATTCCTCACTCTCTTTTTTATGTTTAGTTCATTCTCTACCTCGCTCTGTCTAACTGTTATTTAATTTTTCTATTAAATTCAGTTCAAAGCTTTATTGACATGGGAAGCATACATTTACACTACCGAAGCACCTACGACCTGAACGTACGAAGTGACATGACCACGACCAGAATACAAACACACTGAAGATGTTCAGCTAACCGGAGGGGAGAGAGGAGGGAGGGGGGAGAGTAGGGAGGGGGAGAGAGGAGTCAACCAACAACACATGGTTAGTTTATCTTATAAAACCTTCACAGTTTCTCACTTGGCCTCCCACATTTATTACTCCCCCCCCCTCTCTCTCTCTCTCTCTCTCCCTCTCTCTCTCTCTCTCTCTCCCTCCCTCCAGACAGATTCTCTTAGCGACAAGCAAAACCCTGCTAACAATGTGTCTGTGTCTGTACTTATTTCTGTGTGTCTGTCTGTTTGTCTGAGAGTGTGAGTGTCTGTCTGTCTCGAAGTCCATCTGTTTCTTTGTCTGTCTGTCTGTCTCTCCCTATGTCTCTCTCCCCCTCTGTCTCTCTCTATGTCTCTCTCCCCCTCTGTCTCTCTCTATGAGAGAGAGGTTGTGTGTGAAACATGAGGAATGTGTGAGTGCATACATATGAACTGGGCAGAATGACCCGCTTATGTCCACAATGCCCTGTGTGTGTGTGTGTGTGTGTGTGTGTGTGCACATGCAGGTATGTGTGTGTATTTATCTATATATCTTTGTATGTCAATTTGCACTTGTATTACACTTTCCATCTGAAAGGAGTGTAGCTACTAAACCTGCTGCGTCATGTGACCCGATAGGACCACACAGGGACACGACGCCACTGTTTGATTGGTTCCCTGACGGTGCAGTTTGATTGATGTGCTCCTATCCCCTGCTGATTAGGCAGAATCACTTCTAATCACTTCCATTTCAGAACGCTGGGAACTCAGGCAGACACAACATGGTGGTCTGGTTCAGAGCTAAACACTGTTCTACGTTTAGAGCTCTCACAGGCCAGCTAACGTGTCCTGTTCTAGAATGTTCAGAGTCCATTCATGTGTTGTGTTCCAGAGTGTGTGCTGGCGTGTTGTGTTCTAGAGTGTGTGCTGGCGTGTTGT
>OOFB01035252.1:5861-16105 GCA_900323305.1 Trachyrincus murrayi | reverse complement strand
CCCCAGTACCACAACAACACACCACATTAACACAACACTGTAACACAACAACACACCCCAGTAACACAACAACACTGTAACACAACAACCACCAGTAACACAACAACACACCCCATTAACACAACACACCCCATTAACAACAACACACCCCAGTAACACAACAACACTAACACAACACACCCCAGTAACACAACAACATTGTAACACAACACACCCCAGTAACACAACATTGTAACACAACAACACACCCCAGTAACACAACAACACACCCCATTAACACAACACACCCCAGTAACACAACAACACTAACAACACACCCCAGTAACACAACACACCCCAGTAACACAACACACCCCAGTAACACAACACTGTAACACAACAACACTGTAACACAACACACCCCAGTAACACAACAACACTGTAACACAACAACACTGTAACTGTTACAAAACACCCCAATAATTCAATAACACACCAACACTGTAACACAACAACACTGTAACTGTTACACAACACCCCAATAATTCAATAACACACCAACATAGTAACACAACACCTCGGTAACACAACACCCCGGTAACACAACACCCCGGTAACACAACAACATTGTAACACAACAACATTTTAACACAACAATACCATTACACCATTAACAGCCACTCACCTGCTGGAAGGTAGTCATCAGGTCTCTGAGAAGGGGTTTGATAAGCTGATGGCTTGCAGGGGCGTGGCCGTGATAGTCTGAACTGAAGTGGGTGGGGCTTGGTGGCCACGCCCACCTGAAGATGCAGCTCGGCTGATGAGGAAATGGGGCAGAGTCAAACTTTAAAAGTACAATTTTAAAGTATATTTTAAATTGTATGTTGGAATACCACATTATAAAATGTTCAATTGTTAACAGTAATTAAGTATTTATAACAAATAATATTTATAACAAATAATGAGATTACAGTACTACTACCTTATACTCCTTTGGGGGCCAATTTTTACATTCTTCATCAGCTTTGGACAACTCCTACAAAAGGAAATGATATTATTGTAATAGATTATAGTAGTACTATTAGAAGTACTGTAGTAGTACTACTAGAAGTACCCTGGCCCCACCTGCTGGTAGGCGACAGACAGCAGGTGGAAGGCTTCGCTTTGAAGCTCCAGCAGACAGCCCATGGGTCTCCATGACGACGGCGAATAAGAAGTGGATGATGAAGGGGTGGGGAGCCGCAGCAGTGCAAGGCATTCTGGGAAATGTAGGTTGAATATGAATTGTAATTCTAATGTTCTATTTTACTTATATTTATCCAAAAGTACCTTTACTGCATATATAATACATACAAGTATTATTAATTATAAGTAAATACTTACCTGCTAGTAGAACTTTGTACAGTAGTCCCATTTTAGACAATATTAATACAAATGTAGTATTTTATAAATTCCTTCTAGATACCAATACTACCATAAAACGAAAGTATTTTAAACCAAAATAATAGTGCTAATTCCAATACTTTAAACTTTAAAATAATAAATAGAAAATTAAATTAAATATATACTATGAAAATGTAAAAAAAAAAATAAAGAAAATAAGATTTCACAAATACTTCACAATAAATATAATAAAAAGATGAACTGGTACTTCAAAATAAAAGCAGTAAATGAAGCTGCTACAGAGGAGACTATCTTATAGAAGCACTTTCTCCACGTCACTGAAATTCTCCCTAAGCCTCTTGACTCATTTTACAAGTTAAAGTCTTAAGTGTTTGTAAACAAACTTGTTTAAATTACTTTTACAAATAGGTTATGTTGGTTGTGTAATGAGTGTATATATGGTTAGTCAAGGTTATGAATCACAGGATATGATGTAACCCTTTGTGCCATGAGGTGGTATTGAGACACCCCATCCCCTAGGTGCTAGGGTTAAAGGCGAGAGAGAGAGAGAGAGAGAGAGAGAGAGAGAGAGAGAGAGAGAGAGAGAGAGAGAGAGAGAGAGCTATACTGACTCTACCAAAGGCAAACCAACCCATTCAAAACAAGAAACCTTGAAATATTCACATTAATTTTAATCGTCACCATGGCTACCTGGTTGAAATAATCACAGGAAAAAAAAGAAGATAAATAGAATTATCATTCATCATAATATATTGTTATCACATTTCTATTCATAATTTACATTTTAATTTGGCGATACGTGCAATTGTAGTCTTTTTCAAAATAACCCCCCTATGAAATGTATCTTGGGGGTTAGAGGAAGTAGGAAATGACCCTAACCCAGGAAGTTAAGAATCGGGTTGATGATGAAGGTCTCGTGTTACATTGTGTGTTACATTGTGTACATAAAGTTTTCAACAGGACAGAAAGTAGCGTTAGCGGCGTGCGGTGAGGGTGGTGTAGGCGGTGCGTGCGGCCCACAGCGCGGCCGCCTGCAGTCCGTACTGCAGAAGGACCGCCCCCACCCCCCGGTACAGACAGGCCCCAACCATCACCGTCCCAGCAGCCTCTGGGGCTCCACGGCCCCCCGTTAGCACGCCAGCGCTAGCGCCTGTTAGCGCATCGCGCAAGCCGTCGTACTGCGTGTTGATGGGCAGCACCACCCCGCCCCCAGCCGCCAGGTAGGCCATGCCCCCGGCCAGGGAGGCCACGCCCCCGTCTGTGTCATCTACGATGGTGCGTGTGCCTTGCACCAGCAGGCGGTGCAGTGCCGTCTCCAGCGGATACAAGGCCACATCCGCCGCAAGCGACGCCACTAGTGACGCCGCTAGCTCCGCAAAGTGGCCGTCCACCGCCGTCTCCGCTCTGCTAGCACTACTGCTACTTCCCTGGTCTTCGTGGAGACCAGTGTCCTCCATCGCAGTCTTCCTGGCGGCGGTCCGGGACAGGAAGTGACGTAGCAGCGCGGTGATGGTGGTCTGTAGCGCGGTTAGCAGCATGTATCGCAGCAGGGAGTGGAGCAGCGCAGGTGCTAGCAGGCGACGGAAGGGGAGGAGCCTGCGTTGGGGGAGGAGCCTAGGACCCAGCAGCCGAGCCACGCCTTCTCGTAGACACTCCAGAGGCCCAGGTGGCTCACGCACCACCTCACTCTTTCATATACACAAAACATATAGTATTATTACTGTATAATAGTTTATATTCCAGACAATTGCACCTCACTTCTCAAAATAAAAGTAGACATGCATAAATCATCTCTAAAGTTAAAACACAATTTATATTATAATATAGATACATGATATTTAAAATACTAAATAATACCACACAATAAACAACTAGGTTAATAGTTGTGTGTAAACAAACCTGCACGGTTTCCACAAGGCTTGCTGCGTAGAACGGCAGGGCGACCATGACAGACAGGCTGAGAGAGATATTATAATAATTATATACTAATAATACTATTACTCATAATACCATGACAGACAGGCTGAGAGATATTATAATAATTATATACTAATAATACTATTACTCATAATACCATGACAGACAGGCTGAGACATATATTATAATAATTATATACTAATAATACTATTACTCATAATACCAATGACAGTCAAGCTGAGAGATATTGATACTAATAATATACACTATTACTACTAATCATAATATCTACTACTAATCATAATATATACACTACTAATCATAATAATATGTACTACTACTACTAATCATAATAGGAGCCCCTTGAAAGGGGTTTATCCTAGTGAGCTTGGTGAGCATACATCATAGTAGACAGCATTTTATTCTTCTAACGTGTCTCACAATATGTTTGGTTAGGGTTAGGTATGATCTGAGCCACATGGGTTAGGGTTAGGTAGGGTTAGGGTTAGGTATGAACTGACAGGGCAGAATTGACTATTTTGAGAAGGAGGAGTCTTACATACTTGGAAGAGATGATGAGCTTGGCAAGTATGGTAAAATGTCATTGGTATGCCATAAAAACAGGTTTACTGGAAGTAAACATATCAAAATCATCACCAACGATGTTTCTAAAGCATTAGGGTTAGGGTTAGTGTACCCTTTTAAACCCTAACCCAGCATTGGCGAGAGGCCTAACCCTAACCCGTGGTTAAGATAGGTGAACTTCAAGTTAATGCATCCACTTAGTTTTTTGAGATATAGACTTGAAGTGGTTATATGGAATCTCCTCTTTTTAGCCATACATATATACAGTATATATATATATTATATATATTTTACATGAAATGGTATCTCTCCGCTGTCTTTAATCTGATTAGATTATATGACCATACATGGCACGTGTGCCAAGCGTGAAGCTACTCCGACTCAGAAGGGTTTTCTGTGTGGGCGTTTGGCCAAGCGGTGGTCATTGCTATGTGGTGGTCATTGCTATAAATCCAAGTTGAAGCGTGAAAGTTGTTAAGTGTGAGGAATGGTGCATGCATACTGCACTTTCCTAGTGGAAATGGCAGCTGGTTATAGCGCCACCTATGGGTGAATCTGGCCCATCCTTTGCATTTGTGAATTTATTTTTACCCTTTGAGAATAAAGTGTCCAGCAACTTGCTTGAAGGTCCATCGATGAGGAAGCTCTCTGTAAGAGACAGTACAGTAGTGAATAATTAATATTAAATAACTATTAAAGACAGTACAGTAATGAATAATTAATTTAAAATAACTATTTAAGACAGTACATGAATAAATAGTTAACTATTAATTAACTCAATAAAGTATTAATAAATTAATAAAGACAAAGTAATTCATAATTACTTTGAACTATTAGAGACAATACAGTAATTCATAATTATGAATTAACTTTATTGGAGACAGTTCAGTAATTACTAATTAACTACTGGAGACAGTATAGTAATTAGGTTTGCTATTAACCCTATTAATATTCCTATAATACTGTATAGTTCATATTGTGTCCTTTATAGTATTACTGCAGTACTACTCACCGTGGCAGCCCTGAACACTCACTCAGAAGCCCCTCAGCTCCCAGAGAGATTCCCTGGACTAGGAAGGTACTGCCCATCCCCTTCCACAGTGCCTTAGGACCCTGTAACCATGACGACAACAACATTATGACATCACCCTGGACTAGGAAGGTACTGCCCATCCCCTTCCACAGTGCCTTAGGACCCTGTAACTATGACGACAACATATTAATGACTATAGAGTTAATAAACACAATAACATTAATGACTATAGAGTTCATAAATACAATAACATATTAATGACTAGAGTTAATAAACACAATAACATATTAATGACTATAGAGTTAATAAATACAATAACATATGAATGACTATAGAGTTAATAAATACAATAACATTAATGACTATAGGGTATAGGGTTCATCAGTACACATCATTCAGTGTGCGTGTATTCAGTGTGTGTATTCCATTCGTTTTGATTAGCCATCACAAATCTATCAAATCAATCAACAAACGATGGATCATGTATTGATTACCTGGGTCTTGGCCACATGGTACATCACCGTGACAACAGTGAATGGAGACAGGTGTAGGCAGCGAGCATGGTAATTGATCTACAAAATGATGGATGGATTTCAATGTTTACATCAAATTAACTATGCAATTCTCATCATAAATTGGAACAACATTTTTATAATTTCATACAATTGTGAAGTAGGAAATACAAGTAATGAGATTTTAAATAAATGATTTACCATGAATAAAAACTTTAATTTTATCTAAAAGCAAACTCACCTGACACTGTCGACGAATCACAATGCAGGGATGAGCTAGCACGTTTTCTGTGAACAGACTAAAGAAAGACAGAATACATGAAATAATAAATATATATATATATATATATATATATATATAATTAAAACACAGACTACAGAAAGAGAGTATAGATATATGTAGAAAACATAAATATATCATATGTAGAGGTACATATATGTAACCCAGTGGAAGATGAGGAATATAAGTGTACCTAACAAGGCCGATGCTGAACCCAGCGAAGCGATCCAGCTGATCTGAGAAAGAAAAATTATTCTAATCAGCTGTTTGAATATTTATTCATATAAAGTGATGGACAACAGAAATCCGTCATTTACTTCCAATTATGTTATTAAAAGGTTATTAAGGTGTGCATTAAGCATCAGAAAATGACGTTCCATGAAATCCATTGCAATCGCACGTAATTTCAGTCTATCTACTTCCTTCTATTCCTTCAAGCCGGTTTAATGGGTAGAGTCTATTTTCCCTCCTGGCTACGGTGCCAAGCGGGTGACCAATCACCTTACAATCACCTTACACTCACCCTACGGCGACGGTGTAGCTGAATGAAGCTACGGCATTTCTGACTTTGAGGAGTACAAACTACACAACACAACCCTACAATCCTGAGTTTATTACCTGACTTTGAGATGTATATTAATATACTTTTTGACATTTTCCTGACAAGATATTTGGTAAGTGTGTGTAGTGGATACGTCCCTCTGTGATATATGTTATTGGTATTTTACGTTTTTATATCCAGATGTCCATCACTGTAACAATGAATGTGTTTGTAGATGTATAAATTATGCAATATGTATATTGTGTATATTGATAAAATGTATATTGATGAATTATAATTGTGTTTGTATATATGTATATTTATTGAATATGTGTATATAGGCCTATGTATATTAATGATTATATAGGAATGTAGTTTGTATATATGTATATCAATGATTCATTATGACTGTTTGTATATATATGTATATCCATTAACTTCTATAGTACTATGCCTACAATGTACTCGAGTTAGGTACTATATTACCATACCTACTAGGTACTATACCTACAATGTTATAGGGTTAGGTGCTATAATACTATGCCTACAATGTACTAGGGCTAGGTACTATAGTACCATGCCTACAGTGTACTAGAGTTAGGTACTATATTACCATACCTACTAGGTACTATAGTACTAACCCTACAATGTACTAGGGTTCGGTGCTATAGTACTATACCTACAATGCACTAGGGTTATGTAGGCTACAATACCTACAATGTAACTACCGGACCTCCTCCATTCCTCAGCCTAGGCTAGGCTAGGCTAACCACCCGGACATCCTCAGCCTAGGCTAGGCTAACCACCCGGACCTCCCCAAGTCCAGTCCTCAGGCTAGGCTAAGCTAACCACCCGGACCTCCTCCAGTCCTCAGGCTAAGCTAGGTTAGGCTAGGCTAACCACCCGGACCTCCTCGAGTTCTCACCGGCAGACCCACCCGCAGGCGCCCCCGGCTGCGGCTCCTCTCCGCCTTCCCCGTAGTGTGTCGGCGTCCGCTCTCCGGGGTGCAGGTTCCGGCTACCGGGGATGTCCGGTGGCGTCGTCACCCAGTGCTGAAGGTCTGATGAACTGCTGCCACCAAATGACCTTCCGCTGTAGAACTGCTCGTCTCGGCCGCGGTAGCCACCGAGGCCGTCGAAGCTGTCGGGCCGACGGGACGTCATGCCTGGCCCGCAGGAGCTCCAATAAACCAACCGGCTCCGGTTCGGTTCAATCACAACCCCTCGGTATCTCGTGCGTTGCCACACAAAAATAACGTTAGACGAATCGCATCGAAAATGAGGTGATTAATGATCTGTTTAACTTCAATAGTCTTAAGGTTTTTCTTGTTTTCTAAAAACAAACCGAGCTGTCAAAAGGTACCGGAAACGGAAACGATGTCACAGGACGTCAGAGTCGGAGCCAACTGACCGACAGCTGTATTTTACAATATTAAAATATGTTTTTATTATGTATGTATGTTAAGATAAGCACAGATGATTATGATAGATATACAAAAAATATATATATAATACATTGTGTCTTTGAGTGTCTTGAAAAAGTGCTGTATGAAAAATGTATTATTATTATTATTATTATTACTACTACTACTACTACTACTACTACTACTACTATTATTATTATTATGTAAGGCTCGTGTGAAAAAAGGTTTTTGCGGGAACGCATTGTATGCGGAACTACCGTCGTGACGGAGAGGGGACCGTTTTTAGTGTAACTCAGCAATCTGTAAACACGCGGAGCGTGTCCGTTCACGTCATCGTCAATCCATATTAATCGAAGCTCTACAATATCTGATTGATCTCTTACACGTCTTAACGGTACAGCAGACGGTACATCTGATTGATCTCATACACGTCTTAACGGTACCGGAGACGGTACGTGTGGGTTCGCGATGCTCGCTCACGAGGGGACCGGGAGCTCGCTGTTCTCCGGGTTCCGGGCGCTCGGGCTCTACTCCAACCACCTACCGCACGTGCTGCGCTACCACGCCGGACACCGGGAGTTCTACGTGACCACGGCGGTGGGAAACCGGTTCCACACTTATAATGTAAGTACTAATATATGTACTTATAATACTAGTATATATACTTATAATACTAATATATGTACTTATAATACTAGTAGTTCCGTACTTCTAATGTAAGTACTAATATATACTTATAATACTAATATACTATACTACAGGTCTACTACATGTTCCTGCAGTAGAGTAGGGTTAGTAGTATGTTCCTGCAGTAGAGTAGGGTTAGTAGCATGTTCCTGCAGTGGAGTAGGGTTAGTAGCATGTTCCTGCAGTAGATGAGGCTGCAGTTTCAGGACCTAATTTATAGGACCCTGTTTTTTTTATTTTAAAGGTGTATTCCACCCAAATTCTACTTTTGGCCTAACTACTTATAGTTTTAAAGGTGTATTCCACCTAAATACTACTTTCTGTCTTGCAATTCAACTCGGTTGCTAAGAGTTGCATGTTGGGCAATTTGTGTAATTAGCATTATTACACAAATTGTGACGTTAACTTTAAAGTTAACTTTGCTGTCCAATTCAAGACACCATAGTTGTTTTTAACGTTAAACAAATAAAACAAAATAATTTTTTGGTGGGGGATTTATTGTTTTAATTAAATGTATTTATTAATAGTAATAATATTTGATTCATTTTGACACAGGTTAAGAAGCTGGGCATCGTCGCTGTCAGTAAGTTCAGAACTCATGCTTTTGTTTATTCATTGACATGTAGTCTTATTTTATTAATGTGTTGACATGTAGTCTTATTTTATTCATGTGTTGACATGTAGTCTTATTTTATTCATGTGTTGACATGTAGTCTTATTTAGTAATTTATTTAAACCAATGTAAATTCATTCATCTTAGTTGACTAGGTGCAACTGTTCATGTGTTTTGATTTTGTAATGTTGATATTTTCGATCACCAACCTTAAACAACCTTTTTGCCGTTGCCAAGGTAACGCTCTTCCAGGTGACATTTCCTGTCTTGCGGCTGACAGGATGTTGGTGTTTGCTGCAGTCGGCCGCGATGTCTACGCCTTTGCCCGTAACAAGGAGGTCAGGAGGGTTTCATACTGTTATCTACTCTACTGTCATACTCTACTATCATCCTCTATTATCATACTCTATTATCATACTCTACTGTCATACTCTACTGTCATACTCTATTGTCATACTCTATTGTCATACTCTACTGTCATACTCTATTGTCATACTCTACTATACTCTTGTCATACTCTATTGTCATACTCTATTATACTCTTATCATACTCTATTCTGTCATACTCTATTATCATACTCTATTATTATACTCTATTATCATACTCTACTGTCATACTCTCTCTCTCTAGGTAGTCCACCGCTACTCGCACGCCCATTCCTCAGACGTCCACCTGCTGTTGGTTCTGGGAGATGCGCTGGTGTCTGCTGACCGAGACGGACTCCTGCTAGTCTGGGACGTCCCCACTCAGGGTGAAACCTTTAACCCCTAACCCTCTAACCCCATAGGGACCCTACCATAGAGACCCCACCATAGAGACCCTACCATAGAGACCCTACCATAGAGACCCTACCATAGAGACCCTACCATAGAGACCCTACCATAGGACATAATCTATAGTTAGGGAAAAACAACAAACCCAAAACAAAAACTTTAGCTCAAATTTTCCATGATTCTGATGTGTATTAGTACCTCTAGTGACCTCCAGGTTGATTCTAATGTATATTAGTACCAATGTTAATTGACCAGGTTGACTAAATTGTGCGACTCATTGTACAGTTTTAGTCACACTGCAGTTTTGACCAAAAGGGTCGCACTTGTATTATACAGGACAATAACTTCTATAATTATACATTGAATTATTAGTTTCCTTATAGCTTCCTGTCTCTAACTTCCTGCTGTTCACCCCCCCCCCCCCCCCCCCCCCCCCCCCCCCCCCCCCCCCCCCCCTCCCCCCCCCACCCCCCCCCCCCCCCCCCCCCCCCCCCCC